>JAQFVV010007160.1:0-145587 GCA_028023455.1 Epiperipatus broadwayi | reverse complement strand
AACCACTAAAACATTTAACATTATATATATATATATATATATATATATATATATATATATATATATATATATATATATATATATATATATATATATATATATATATTGTGCCCTTTTCTATAGGTCAGTAATAGTTTATAACAGTTAATTACTAAAAAATTTTAAAATTTAGAATATGTTCTTTTAATACATTAATTATATTAAGTCAATTATATCTTTAAAGTACAATTTGAAGCTAAAGAGAATATGTAGTATATAAAATCATTTAAAAATAGTTATATAAAGCTTTAAATATTGTTTCATATGGTTGTAAAAGCTGGCCATATTAAATAACACAGCTATAAATATTAAAAGTATATTTAAAAATTCGATTTTAATAGTTTAAAACTGATAAGTTAATAAATACAGTGTTTAAATTTGTAATCATATTTAAATAGTCAAAATTAATATAGTATATTTTTAAAATAAACTTTATGATGGTGAAAATTATATCTAATTCTATATTTTCTAAATTATTCTTCCAAATTTTTTATAATTATTTTATATAATATAATAAGTGTATCAATTTTATTAGTCTAGGCAGAGAAATAGATTAAAGATCGTCTGTCAAAGTTATAATCACGTGATTGTTTTAATGTATACTATCACACACTGCTTGTTTGAATTAATAACAAAGTTTAAAATATTTTAAAAGTTATATTATAGAATTGGACAGAATTATTGCCTATCATAAAAGTAAATAGTATTAAACATTAAGTTAACTATCATATGTAATGTTTAAGTAATGTAATAAAGACGAATACAGATATAATAAAAATTAAATATTTTATTTAAATAAAAATAGATAAATTGAATATTATAAATGGAATAAGTTATTAAATGTTATTTTAAAAGTTTAAATAGTTTTAGTAAAATAATAATTTATTTAAAAGTAATATTTTAAGTAATATTTAGGTTCATTACGTCACAATTTCTAATTTTGAAATTCAATTCTACTATAAATTGGAAATATGTAATTTTTTTCTAAAAGCTAAAGTAAGAATTGGCCAATAAGAATAAGTATTCTTGCAGACGAGAAATATCGTTGTAACTAACTTATAGCGGGAGATTAATAATGTATTGAAACCGGAGAGAGGTAAATTATAACTATCAAAAGATAGTATTTTTAAAAATCTTTTATTTTAGTCAATTTTTTTAGTACTTTCTTATAACTTTATCTGCAAAAAACTAATTGATAATTTTAAAAATATATTTTTTTGCAAAAGAGAGTATAAACTAAAAATATTTTAATAATTTCGTTTAATATGATTTTCTAATTTTTAAAGTACTTACCAGTCGTATTTTATCTAAAAGTTTAACCTAAGCTACGCAATAAAAATGGATATACTACAAAATAAAATGGATAGAAATTGTAATGCTGAAGAAATATTTGAATATTTATTGATACAGCTTTATTTATGCATAACCGGAGAACTTTTTTGGTACATAAAAAAAACCACAGCTCGGACATTATACGGAGTCTAAAAATGTATTGAAACGTATGATTTATAAGCTTATTCAAGATATTTTTTAAATGGTAATAAGATAATCATATATTGCATGAATTATTTTATAATATGATATTCAACGGAGTAAAATGTTATATCCTTTCTAAAGGTAACATTTTTTTTTTTTTAAAAGATATTTTCGAGTGCAAAATTTAAGAAAGAACCCAGGAGATTATGTTATAGAAGCGTTTTTGATATTAAAATATCCGGTCTTCGAATTATTTAAAATGTACTTGGAAAAGATTTGTTCAAAAGTATTTGAAGTTTTTATTTTAAAAGAGATTTATAAAATACCAAACGAAAGTTTTAAATGTACCCAGAAGGAAACATAGATAAAAAAAAAAGTGAACACATAGATGAATAAAAAAATGGATCCATGGAAATACAAAAATAGTACTGAAAAGTTTATCGAATATTTTTAAAATTAAATTAGATGGATTGATGCATCGGATACGCAGAGAATATTGGTAGAGAAGATTAAGAAGCTTCATGGGATTATTTAATCATTATCGTATTAAATTAAAACCAAGGATTATTTTCTAAATTTTACTAAATGGATTAATAATTATTTTTATTTAAACTTTAACGCGCTTGGAGAACATTTTTAAAAACTCTAGAGAAAATAATAAGCATTTTGGACTTATCAGGAACTATCGTCAAGAAAATATGTAACTATAGTTTTGATTCTTTTTATTTTGTTAACCTAATTTAAATCTAAAATTTTATATAAGATTAGGAAAAACATAAAAACATTAATTTGTTAATATTAAAATCTTATAATATAACAATCTAATAATTTAGCTAAAAAATATTTTAATATAAAGTGTATGGGTATGAATTTTTTTTTCTATATCTGCAATGCTCAAGTGGACAAAGGAAGCCTACTGAACACGATGACTAGATAAAGGTTATTGGTAATAATAATAACTATTAATAATTTTATAATGTATATTTTTGTTTTCTTTAGATCATCCATAAATTGGAAGAATGAAGTGTAAAAGTTTTTTTTAAATTATATGTAACGCATTTTATACAACATTTTAAAAAAAACATTATGAGATAGGATTGATTTGAAAATATGCATACGACAATTTTTTTTTTATTTTTTTTATTAGTGATATAATCCAACATAATAAATAATTATGTGATTCTTTTAAAGTTTTTATGATATGGGATATTCAAATATTGTCTAAGTAAATCGTATATGATTAAACATACAGAGCAATGAAGTAAGCAGACTTTTCTTATGGGATAGTAAGATTGTTTAACTATTAATGAATTTTATTTATTGTTTTGTAAATGCAGATAGTTATTTTATCGATGTAAGATGTAGAAAAATCTTGAGAAATAATGTTGAGATAGTGGCTTGGAAGTACTATAGTTAGCAGGAAACCAAGATGATGTATTTTTAAAAAATAGGATGTTATAAGGAATGGGAATAATATTTAGTCTTTATGTGGTTATCAGCATAGTTAACATAGCCCTATGACTGATACACATTTTATTTGGACAGTGTTTATATTACTTTAAATATTTGATGTTCTAATAAAGCTGAAGAAATAGCTTTAACATCGTCCCTGTACTAGAGGATATTAGGCAGATAAATGTCCTACCTCTTCACACTGTACCATGATTTTGAGATATGTTAAGAATAATACTCTAGCTTTCTTCCTTAATCCTATGCATCTGTTTTCGCTATCTTTATTTCATGTAACTGCATCGTTTAGTAAGATATGTTTAAGAGAAATGATAAATAATTTAGAACTTATGTTATGCTATCGTTTTTTTGGATAAGATTAGTTTATTTGCTTATAAGGAGCAGAATGTTATAACTTAAAATTGAAGATCCAAAGTATCCTAGGGAAAGAAAAGAATCATAAAATATATTTTGAATTTTATTTCGGAAATGAAATATAAACTTTTTTAAAATAAGGTATCTAAACAAAGATTTTTTTTTTTTAAAGTGATAATAATTTTAAATGCTTTAGTATTATTTTTTTTAAAGAGAAAAATAAGTATTGCAAATTTTAAAATACAATAGTACAAAGTAAATTATGTAAACAATATGCATAGTATATTTTTTGTTTATTGATTAACAGACATGTATTGATGATTACACTTATATCATACTAAAGTAAGGCTTAAAGAAGAATATATTATGATTAGTAAACATTGTGTGATAAATACTAAAATCTAGTACTGAATTTTGGATAATAGTTTGTGTAACATCTTTGACTTTGCAAGATGAATTTTTTTTTAATATTTTGAGAAATCCATACTCATTATAAAATTTTGTTTTCTATGGAATGTTTTCTAAGTATGAATTTTTAAAATAGGATAGTTTAATAATATTAGAGATAAAATGCTGTTGTTAATAAAGTAGATAAATTTATTTGTAATAAGTTAACCATAAGGAGAAACCAAATAATAACATTTTTTAAAATTTTGTCCTAAATCTAAATAAAGACATGATTGAAATATAAATTATTTTTTTTTATAACTCGTAAATCAAACTGTAAAGTAAAAAAAAAGGTTAAGGATATCCACTGTAAATAATGTAAATAAATTGTTTAGTTATTTATTGTTAGTAATAAACTTTGTTAAATTTTGTTATTGAAAAAATTTTGTGTCAGAGTTATTTATTTCTCCACATCGCTGCATGAAAACACGATATATGCATAATAACTGAAACAAATATATAATTTTGCACAAAAGATAAATAAAGAATTATTTTAAGAATTTTAAATATTTTATTGGTATTCATTATAATTAAATAATCATAATCTTACATTGTTTATTGGTCATAAATTAGTTATCACAATATTATATTAAATTATATGCTATCAGTTGCCACACATATTTTGTTTGTCAGATTATTAAAATGCTACCACGTATTTATTATATCATTACATGAAGAATATTATTATTGTTATTTATTATTATTAGTTTAAGTGTAGTAGATTATGACATAAAATCCCTTCTCATATTTTACTACCGTATTTTTAAATTAACTTAGAATAAACTTTATGAACCTGAGATTATTTTATTGAGCTAGATTATTATTAAATAGAAGATTAAGATTTAATTATTAGTTTAATCTTAGTGAGTAGAAGTTATTAAAGTCGTAAGAATACTATGAGTTTGTTATTTGAAATAGTAATAAAGGGGGGATAGTGTTCTTATGCCATTGAGGTAGTATCCTGTAGGATATTGGCTCAATGTAATCTATCTTGTCAACTGTATTTTCACTTCAAGTCTCATGAAAATATTAAATATTTATTTAATTTATTTTTATAAACTGAACCTTATTCGAATTTTAAATATGAGCTAGTGGAATATTTTAATTTTAATGCTGAATATTTTAGTTATTAATTATTAACTGAAATAGAACCCGTTTTATTTTATATCATATACTATCTGGAAGTGAGGATGCATAATTACAAGGTCAGAATATATATATATATATCTTTTATTAAGTTTTATTAAGTTACAATATATATATATATATATATATTGTAACTTAATAAAAGATTCCACGGATCCAAATATTATTAAAATATCCAAAATTCAAATATTATAACTTAGACGAAAAATGGTAACTTAAATTTTATATCAAAGAGAAAAGGATTATAATATGCAACTTGCTGAGAATAAGCTATTAAACAAAAGATCAGACTGAATTATCAATCATATTAAGAGTCATTGGATTAAAGGGACCATATTTCTATAATTAGCTTTCTCAAGATATCACAATATCAATAATTATAAACAAATTATTAAGAACAACTACTATAGCTCATGAAATAACACCAAGTAGGTGAGTACACTGGTAACTCAAAATAACTTCTCAGGTATACAAATCGTAGATTTTGTTTACTTTCATCTCTTGGTTTGATGTCAAGTGCATATTTACATGAACAACAAGTGAATGTGGTCTATCAGGGTGCCACTAGGTTAGCTGGACCTAGACAAAGTTATATTTATAACTTTTTCACATGTTCCAGGTTTAAATCCTTTTTGGTACTTTATTTCTAATAAAAATGGAAGATTTTGCTTTTAGACCCATATCACTGTATGCAATAAATTTAGGTAAACATAAACATCTTTAAACTAAAGTGGAGTATATAAAATTCATTAGACAGAAATCATTTCCTAGATCTTAACATAATAAATGCGTTTCAATATTTTTTTATAAGTTTTATTAGCTCAGATTATACTATTAATTGAGGATGGCAATTCACTCATCCTAGCATGAAATAGATGATGGGATGGTGGTTATAATATTTATTCACAAATGTCAATCAAATACCATGAAATCACTTATTTATCTATGGCCTTTAAACATTTATCTATCCCATTAATTACAATGTGATGATGATGATAATGATAATGATAATGGTTAACCACAGCTTTAGGACTATGCCTAATCATAAACCTAATTTTTATAAAGAAATTCATAATTATTGTTTAATTTTAGTATATCTAATTGGAACCTAAATAGCTAATATTCACCTTGATGATAAATGATCACAACTAATAAAAAAATATATACTCTTAATAAAATATATATGCCTCTGTTTAATAAAATAAATTCACATTTATTACTGCATTTCTAACATATACATAAAAATTTCTATATCTACATGAAAATTGATATTAGCAATAACAACAATAATCATAATCAACTGTTTTAAAATCATAACATTAAGTTTAAATTCTTCCCCCTTTCCCATCAAAGTATATACATAAAATTGGATACTAAGTTTGCTAAAGTTTTCGATTCACAAGAAAATATTTCATAAAAAAAATATTTACTCTTTTTCTTTCTCTTTTATCTTTTGCACACATACTTTTATAATCTAACATGTAAAGCAGAATGACAAAAAAATGTTAGTAGAAGGGAAAGAGCAAGATTTCCAGAACAAGTTTTAAATTATTTTTCTCCCCCTCCCTTCTACCCTCTGAAATGCTATACTTTAACTTAAAACACAATACTCTAATATTCTTAATATTGCCTATTGTTTTACATTCACACACAATTACATATATGCAACAGTATTATCATATTATGTATGTGCTTGTTTTATCCCCATAATAAGAAAAATATTATTTAAAACAAAATAATAATAAAAAAATGTTACATATTAATAACATTTCATAACTTTAAGTTAATAGACAATCATAATTTTAGTACATATAAAATCATTAATGAAGCTTATGTTTATCTTTATTAAGAAATTCTGGGTTTCAATTGATCTTGGTTGTTTTAAAAGTTTTTTAAACAAATATATACCACTCTGTTGCTAAAATTTTACTAAGTCTTTGATATTATAAAGAAAATCTATAAAAAAAATTATATTACCAGTTCTATTCTTTGTAGCGACTTCCAAAGAGTCAAATTTATCTTGTTTAATGTCTATATTTTGCAGCTACCATTTCCGTTTTACTTTGGAACAATCTCTTTCTTGAGGTGTATAATTATTTGATGATGATTCTATTGAGGTTATTTACTTTAGCGGACAATTTAAAAATCATTATATTAACTTTTCTTCTCTTCCTGTCAGGCATGATTCTGTTAGTGGATGAAGTACAGCAGTTGTTTTCACATTTATAATTTTCTTGGGTTCAAACTCAGTTACTGGATTTAATTGAACTCAGTGATTTAACATTTATCTGTAGATTAATCATTTTTCCTTTGATCGCCTTCAAATGCAGGTGAATTCTTTCTTCTTTCTATTTAAAAACATCTTATTTCTCTCAGTCAGTAAGACGGTGTAGAATATTATAATTTCAGACAAGACATTTCCTTTTTTTTCTTTATATGATGTGCTGGTTCCAGAAGGTCCTGGGACCCTCCAGATGAGAGTATATATTTTTTTTCTACCACGACATCCTTATATTTTCAATATTCAAAAATTTGATAATAAAAAAAATGATAAAAAAAAGATTATCTAGCAGAATTAAAATGTTTGTCTGCCTTAGTTTCAATATTTTAAGTCTCTTTTACTGATTTTTCCCAAACAGTTTTTATACTTGATTTTTGAGTCAACTCACCCAATTAGAGTGATAGTGTGACTTTCTCTGGAAACATATTTAAAAATCACATTACCTTGATTTTGCAGACTAATCCTGTTTTGAAGTAAAAATTGTCTTAATCCTTTTTTTTCATGTATCTGTCACAACTGTCTGAGTTTTTAACAGAAAACCAACTTTTATAAAAACAAAATTGTTTAAAAAAATAAATAAAACATATATCATTTAATAGATCTTCCCTTTCTTTTTCAATATGTAATAAAAGTACATTTATGTATGTAATGTACACACACACTTATTCAACTCATTTATAAAGATGGCCTATTACAATAATCTAAATGTTTTTTTTAGAAATTATGACCTTAATATTTAAAATTAAATTTTTAACCTTCCAATCCCCAATTATAATCATTTTGAAATCATAATATTACAATCATAGAAAAACAAAAATAGAAACAGATAATAATAAAATAGAAATAGAATAAAATATTAGAATTTAGTAAATGTAGGTTAGCTTTGAAGAGAGTTTAATATTTGAAATATACAATGGTAATTAAAAAGTTTACACACACACTTCCTATATATGTGTTATTACTCTACTTTTTAACAAAAATTTTAAATATTGAATAATTAAATGTGTGTATTACTCTTTTTGAGTTTTCTATCAACACACAAACAAATAAAGAATATAACTGTTGCCTTACTCTCTATCTTAAGCTTTTAGAACTGGATCTTGTAGGGTTTAAATTTGGGTGCCCTACAGCTTCCTTTACTATATAAAAATGTGATGATGATTTTTGTTTTACATTTTCTTTCAAGCACATTACTACAAATTTAGCTACTGACTAAATTGTAATGACACAATATATATATATATATATTGTATATATATATATATATATATATATGTGTATATTACATATATAGTATATATATATATATATATATATATATATATATAATATTTCATTATGTAATTAAAATTTTCCTGAAAATATATGATGATAGTATTTTAGTTGTATTTATATATTGGATTATTTCCACCATCTAATATAAAAAGTGAATGACTTTTAAAAAAACTGAACTTTTTTTAAATATTTCAAATACATTCAACTGTTAGTAATAGACACAGGTTAGTTTATGCACAATATTTCAAGAGGTGTTATTCTCCTCTCTTCTTCACATATTGCTGGCCTGATCAGTGGCAGATCATGTATGTACAGGTAAACATATGTTCAATTGGGAAAAGGCAAAAATATTGGATAGACAAGAAAAGGTACAAAGAAGAAAATTTAAAGAAACTGCTCACATGACAATAACAGACAACCCCATAAGTCAAACTAGTGTCACTATACATAATGTATGAAAACTACTAATCTACTTTGCTCTTAGAAACAAGTGAAAAAATCAGGCAGATCCTCATAAATAAGTATATGAAACTTTTCCTGACTGTTGCTTTTGCCAAAATGGCTCACTTGGCTAGAGTGTGACCTTAAAATTCAATATTCAAGAATTTAAGAGTCCGATTCGATTCCCATGCTAGAGTACTGTCACTTATCAGACCAGAAACACATGAAGAAAAGAGCAGAGTAATACATCTTGAAACCTTATGCATATACTAACCTGTGTGCTATTATTATCAATTAAATGTATTTAAAATATTTAAATAAAGTTATTTTTCTAGACATATAATACTTATATTAGATGATGGAAGTATAAATGCAGTGTAATCAATATATTAAAGAACTACAATTTATATTATAAATGAATGCATTTAAATGCACTCTACTATTTTATTATGAAAATAAGACATTATATATTATAATATAAATATCTACTTTTAAATTGTAAGGTGTGACATTACAAGCCTCACATATACTGCTTTAAATAAAACCTTTTCATTATCTCTGCTAAAACATTAATTACTGCCTTTCAAAATAATATTAGTTATAGCTATTTGATGTATTAATTACATAATAGATTATATGTATATTTAATTCAACTAGTAATATATATATATATATATATATTGTACCAAAGTACATTGATATGTAATTGATTTATTATGAATTCCATGTTTAAAAATATAAAAGTTTAAAATTAAGAGAATAAAATGTAAAAAATGAAAGAGCAGAAGGGGGGATTTTGTATTTAATAAAATAACTGTAAATGCTGTTTAAAATAATAAGTTGTTTAAAATAATAAGCTGTTTAAAATAAAAGATTTTTTTTGTTTAAAAGAAGAAAAAAATCTTGTAATAAATAACTGATTTAATATTTTTTAAATGAATTTTTAATAAAATAATAAAGAGATTTTGTTTTATCTTATAATAAATAAATAAATATATGTGCGTGTGTGTATGCAATTTTTAATAAAAAGTAGATGCTATAAGCTGATTTTATTTTCACAAGACGAAGAATGCTGCTGCTAAAAATAGTTTCCATTGTTTAAAAAAGTATAAATAGCTCAATTTTGTTCATTCATGGTTTGGACTTTCTCATTTTAATAAAATATTTTTGAAGTAATATTTCCAAAAATGATGCATTGTTAAAAAACCAACGTATTTGCAGTTGACCGAAAACTGCTCTCTACGCATATAAGATCTGTGATTAGTTCAGAAAATAATCATGTTGAAATAGACTAAATGGACAGTGGAGTGCGGCAAATGCCAAACCAGCCATGGAAATATTAAAACACAGGATCTATGAAAGAATTTTACCAGCTGTCAATGAGTTCAGAGATAATTCCATTATACTATTTCTGTCATATATAAAACCTAGGTAAATATTTGACTTTGATATCTAAACATTTCTGATTTCCTTTAAAAATAAAGATAGACTTTATTAAAAAAACTTTGAACTTTTGAATTAAACTTTAAAAAATGAATAAACTTTAAACTTCAAAAGATAATATTTGAAATAATAAAATAAGTAAAAGCAGCTTCTATGAAATAATATTTTTTGCATGCATGTATGTGTGATTTGATTTTTAATTTTTAAACTTAAAAAATAATAATAATAAAATATGATGTAACGTGTATAATTTATTTACTAAATTAATATATTAAAATGCTTATTTTAATCTTTAAAAAAAAGAAGTGTGTGTGTCTCATTATAAGATAAAACGATTCATTTATTTTAAAATAAAGTAAAACATTTAAATTATTTTTTCTTAAAAATATTTATGTTTATTTCTGATACGTGCAGATCAGTATAAATATTTATTTTCTTAATAAGAGTAGGAGAAAAAAAATCCAATCATTAATAATAGTATTTTAAAAAAGATTCACCAAGTTAAATCTATAAATGTTTAGCATTCAGTATAATGTTGTTATTATTAGTTTTAAAGGAGCAAAGTATTATTTAGAATGGTTCAGGGGAAATTATTTTAGTTTTAGGAAATAGTAACAGTTTAGAACAGGCAGCATTTAAGATACCTTTTGTTTGTTTGTTATTGGGTGGTTGGAAACGACTGACATAGCGTACGTTTCAGGCACCGGATTATGCTGATCAGATGGGCATGCTAATTCTAATGTAATTAGCTGGCACCTAAGGGATTTTCTTTCTTCTTTAAAAAATAATAATAAATGGTTTATTTGATCGGTATATATTTTGGTAGTTGAGTGTTGAATGTTATTAATAGTTCGCTATTGATAACAGTTGACACTTTGCCTGAAAACCAACCATATCTGTAAAGGAAATTTAGGAGGACAGAATATCATAAAATATTAGTTAATATTTTATTTGTCGATGCTTAGTGTTTGTAGTTTCCTGTGTCATTTAAGTAGTAAATTCCAAGTAAAAGAAGTAGTATAGTTTATGGAATTGTTAAGTAGTTTTATTTAGTTGTTGTTCAAAGTAGGTTATTTCCAAAAATTGCAGGTTGGGTCAAAATTAGTCGGTTGGTTTATTTGGCACATCAACGTGGTGCGAAACTGTTTTTTGAGTGCATTTGACATAGCGCGAAACTGGTTTATGTAGCGTGTCAATGTCGCCCGAGAATTATAAGTTTTGAGTGGAAGAACTGATGGGAGTTTAGTTTAGGAGGGGCACATGGTGTTATAATGTAGTTAGTTGAACATTTATTAGGTGCAGAACATGGCCTGGAAGTGGTCGTTTTAAGTCGAGGAACTGATAGTTGTAGTTTAGCAGGAGCATACGGCACAATAATGTAGTTAGTTGGACATTTATTAGGTGCAGCAACATGGCCCAGAAGTTGTCATTTTAAGTGGAGAAATAGAAGTTGTAGTTTGGAGGGGCATTCAGTGCATAAACATAGATAGTTGGATATTTAATAGGTGCAGTAATATAGCCTGAAATTTAGTTGTTTAAGTGATAGGACCATAGTTGAATGGTCATTTGCACATTAACGTAGGACCAATGTAAAGAATAATTGGACATTGATGTAGAGATTTAAAGGAGCCTGAAAATAGCAAATGATAAGATTACTATAAGACATAGTTGCGAATTCATTTGGCGGATCGATGTGGTTTGAAATTAGTTTAAATAGAGTTATTTAGATGTAGATGGAGGGTCAAAGTTGACCGTTGTTATATATTAATAGGGGATATTTGCTGAAGAGAAGTGTAATAAAGGTATTGGTAGTATTTGTATTTTTTTTTCCTGAACAGGCTAGCTTTGGAGAATGATAAAATTTGATTTTCATGGATGTTAGAAAGTAGAAACATGTTTTTTTAAGATAAAAAATAACATGCACTCCACATAGAATTTGAACAAAGAGGGTGGGGGTTGACTGTGCATGCATTGAAATAGATTTCTCTTTGTATCTAGATAAAATTTAAATATGATTAATAATATAGTTGAAGAAAATGCTTTTCAAATATTAATAACTATGATGAAAGAGATGCGTGAAGATACAAATCAGAATCAGCAGATAATGAAACAAGAAATTAGTGAATTTAGGACAGAGATGAGGGAGATGAGACAAGAATTAATGGGAAGAATGGGTGGAGGTCAGGAAGCAGTAGAAATAATAAGGAAAGATGTGGATGAAGAAAGGACTGAAGTTTTAGAAGTAAAAAAAATATGGAAGAATTAAAAGGAGGAGTTAAATAAGGGAAGGGTAGATCAATTAGAAGTAGGGAGTATAGAAGGAGGTAACAACAAAGAATTGGGAAATTTTGAAGGGAAAATAGAGGGCAAAGAGTTTGTAAGGGCTGAATTAAAAGAGATATGTAATAATATGATGGAAAAGATAGAGCAGAAAGTAAAACAGATTGGAGAGAAGTGTAATGATTTTAGTTTCGGTGATAGGCAGAACCTACGGATGGATAAGTTTATGGAAAAGCAGTTTAGTGTTTCAGTGTTTAAAATGGAAGTGGGAGAGAACCCGTTAAGATATTTAAAAAAGTTTAAGCGGTTTGTTTTCTTTTAAAAGATTGACAGAGGAAGATAAGGTTGTGGTAGTGAGTGGTTACAGGGGACTGCATGTAATTGGACATATACTGTGGGTGATAGGCTGAAAATGTTTGCTGAGTATAGATGTGTGATTTTGAGGGCATAAACAGTATTTCCAAGGTCAGAGGGACAAATGATCAGGATATTGCAGAACAACATGCCACCAGAGATACAGCATTTAATGTTAAGTAAGGAAGGGTGTTCGATAGATAAGAGGGTGGAATTTTTAACACAAATCGATTACACTTGGGAACCTTTAGATAGATATAGGGAATGGGATGGGCAAAGTATTTTAATGGATAAAAAAAAAGACCACCTAATTGGTTATGGAATAAAATTATAATGGGATGGGGGTTATAGTAAATAAATAAGAATACACATATACAGTTAAATAAATGTTAAGTAAATAAAATTAGATTGTTTATAAGTTTAAATTCTGAGAAAATTAAAATGCTCAGAATGATATTTTAGTTTAGAGGAGGGACGGAGATAATGTACCAAAGTACATTGATATGTAATTAATTTATTATGAATTCCATGTTTAAAAATATAAAAGTTTAAAATTAAGAGAATAAAATGTAAAAAATTAAAGAGCAGGGGGGGGAATTTTGTATTTAATAAAATAATGGTAAACGCTGTTTAAAATAATAAGTTGTTTAAAATAATAAGCTGTTTAAAATAATAAGCTGTTTAAAATAAAAGGTTTTTTTTGTTTAAAAGGAAAAAAAAATCTTGTAATAAATAAATGATTTAATATTTTTTAAATGAATTTTTAATAAAATAATTAAGAGATTTTATTTTATTTTATAATAAATAAATAAATATATGTGCGTGTGTGTATGCACTTTTTAATAAAAAGTAGACGCTAGAAGCTGATTTTATTTTCACAAGATGAAGAACGCTGCTGCTAAAAATAGTTTCCATTGTTTAAAAAAGTATAAATAGCTCAATTTTGTTCATTCTTGGTTCGGACTTTCTCATTTTAATAAAATATTTTTGAAGTAATATTTCCAAAAATGATGCATTTTTTAAAAAACCAACATATTTGCAGTTGACCAAAAACCGCGCTCTACGCGTATAAGATCTGCGATTAGTTCAGAAAATAATCATGTTGAAATAGACTAAATGGACAGCGGAGTGTGGGGAACACCAAACCAGCCACGGAAATATTAGGACACAGGATCTATGAAAGAATTTTACCAGCCATCAATGAGTTCAGAGATAATTCCATTATACTGTTTCTGTCATATATAAAACCTAGGTAATTATTTGACTTTGATATCTAAACATTTCCAATTTCCTTTAAAAATAAAGATAGACTTTATTAAAAAAACATTGAACTTTTGAATTAAACTTTAAAAAAAAAAACTTTAAACTTCAAAAGATAATATTTGAAATAATAAAATAAGTAAAAGCAGCTTCTATGAAATAATATTTTTTGCATGCATGTATGTGTGATTTGATTTTCAATTTTTAAACTTAAAAAATAATAATAATAAAATATGATGTAACGTGTATAATTTATTTACTAAATTAATATATTATAATGCTTATTTTAATCTTAAAAAAAATAGAAGTGTGTGTGTCTCATTATAAGATAAAACGATTCATTTATTTTAAAATAAAGTAAAGCATTTAAATTATTTTTTTTAAAAAATATTTATGTTTATTTCTGATACGGGTGGGTAAGTATAAATATTTATTTTCTTAATAAGAGTAGGAGGGAAAAATCCAATCATTAATAATAGTATTTTAGAAAAGATTCACCAAGTTAATGTATAAATGTTTAGCATTCAGTATAATGTTGTTATTATTAGTTTTAAAGGAGTGAAGTATTATTTAGAATGGTTCAGGGGAAATTATTTTAGTTTTAGGAAATAGTAGTAGTTTAGAACAGGTGGCATTTAAGATACCTTTTGTTTGTTTGTTAGTGGGTGGTTAGAAATGACTGAGCTATCAGACGTTTCTGGCACCGGATTATGTTGATCGATGGACATGCTAATTCTAATGTAATTAGCTGGCACCTAGGGATTTTCTTTCTTCTTCAAAAAATAATAATAAATGGTTTATTTGATCGGTATATATTTTGGTAGTTGAGTGTTGAATGTTATTAATAGTTCGCTATTGATAACAGTTGACACTTTGCCTGAAAACCAACCATTTCTGTAAAGGAAATTTAGGAGGACAGAATATCATAAAATATTAGTTTATATTTTATTTGTCGATGCTTAGTGTTTGTAGTTTCCCGTGTCATTTAAGTAGTAAATTCCAAGTAAAAGAAGTAGTATAGTTTATGGGATCGTTAAGTAGTTTTATTTAGTTGTTGTTCGAAGTAGGTTGTTTGCAAAAATAGCAGGTTGGGTCAAAATTAGTTGGTTGGTTCAAAATATATATATATATTTATAATGGAGTTGATTAAATATCTATCATGATCGGCTAATTAGTTTAGTTATTGTTAATTCTAAGTTATAGTCAGGAGAGGCATTAGTTAACATTTATATATGGTAGACAGTCACTTACGCAAAATGTGAAAATGTCATTTCATATTTGAGCCATATAAAATTTTAATTTCTAGATCATTCCACTTAATATTTAATAAAAGATGTCCATTAATACTTTCTTATATCTTTTTTCACTTATTTGTCTATGCAAACAGGCATATAGTATATACATATATTTTTTAACTGGGTACCCCTTCTTACAATCTAATATATCAATAAATTATTTATATATTTTAGTAGTATACTTGAAGTTCTCATCTTTTGCTTGATATATTATATTATGAATGTTATAACTATGACAATACCATAATCTATAAATCATTTTGCGATTGTATTCATTTATGGATGTGAATAAATTATATCTATGTCCTGACTTGCCTGTACCGTGCAAGTAAATTGTTTATGTATTAAAATATCCGTAGTTAGAGCAGCTTTATCCATCCTGAGATCATTGAAATGCATGAGATAATATAAATATTATTATTATTTTATAAAGTGCCTTGATAATTATAAAATAGTAATTAATGCGATATAGAATAAGATAATGATTATACTTATATTTTTAAGCCTCCAGTTATAAAATTTTTATAAAATTAATTCAATTAAATTTGTCTAAGAGAAGCATCAATATTTTATATTTAAACTCAAATTAATGTCAGTGTTTACTCTAGAGTATTAGGGTTTTAATTAAACATGCATTTAATTTATTAACCTCCACTATTTAATTAATTATCGTGGGTTGAAACTCTAAGCGATGTACCATAATTTTTTTTGTACTTGCAGATGAAATGCGTTTACAGCTATCTTTTTTTTTTGTTATTATTGTTTGTTAAAATATGAACAAATATAAGTTACTTATTATCTCTGCATCTTGTATTATTTACCGTAATATGATATATTTATAGTTTAATTTATAGTGTCTTGTAGATACATTATTTAACAGGATATAAGAGAAAAAAGAATGTTAATAAACATCATTACCCATAACTCCAGAACAATTATCATCTTTTGACAAAATCCATTGAACATTACTTTAGTCTTTATAACATTTACCTTTAGTCCTACTTTTTTACTTACATCTGATAACTCATGAAACATTTATTGAAATTCTGAAGCATCATTATTTGCAAAAGAAATAACAAGTACATCATCTGCAAAATCTGAATGACTTAAAATATTCTCCATTTACTTTTACTCCTTTAGCTTCCCATTTTAATCTACAAAATACTTTTTGCAGCACTGCTGTAAAATATTTTGAAGATATGGAGTAACACTATTTTATACCCTTCCCAATATTAACCTTTCTAATATTATTATATAATCTAATTGTTGCTATTGCATTTTTATAAATATCCTTCAGAATATGACAGTATTCTGGTTTTATACCTTGATAATTTAATGCTTTAATCACTGAAGAAATGCTTATAGAATTAAATGCCTTTTCATAATCTACAAATACAAAGCATAATGCCAACTCATATTCATTAGTTCTTTCTATAATTTCTTTCAATACTTGGATATGTTCTACTGTACTAAAACCACTTTTAAATCCAGCTAGTTCTTTTGGTTGGTTGAAATATAATGTTCTCTGTAGACAAGCTATAGTTATATTAGTAAAAATTTTGTATAAAACTAATAAACGACTGACTGGTCTGTAATTTTTAATATCTTTTTTATCATCTTTTTAAAATATTATTAATATTGCATTCTCCCAATCATTTGGTACATCTTTATCATTTAAACATTTGATATATAACTTTTCCCCAAATTTTTCTATTCTTTCACCTCCTTTTAATATATCGATTATAATTTCATCATTACCTGAATCTTTTTTTCTTCATAAATTAAATTGCAATTGTGACTTCGTTAAAAATCGTGTGCAATTCAGAAGATATAATAGATGTAGGAGGTATTAGTTCTTTATTACTATATCATTCTTGATAGAACTCTTCTACCTAGTTCATGATGTTATCTCTCTTTTTAGTAATAGTTACATCTTTTTTCTTATTGCAGATGTTTCCTACAATATCAAAATATTGTTTTACTCTCTTGAAACTTTTATTCTCTTCTATAGATTTCCATGCTAGTTCACAATTAGATTTTCTTATATCATTATCAACTCTTTTTTGCACCATTTTACAAAATTTAAGATATTTAATCCTTCTTAATATATCATTTTTATATATCTTCATATTCCTTATTTTCTTCATAAATTCTTTAAACTCAGTAGAAATGTTATTGGTCAATTGCTGATTCTTTTACCAACTATCTGTTGCCGTTTTTAAAAGTATATTAGTTATTCTCTTATTAATTTCATTCAAATCTGAATGATGTTCAAAATCTATTAATACTAGAAAACAGTTTGCAAGTTTTAATTTAAATTTATTAGAATGTTTCTGAAGATTAGCAATATCAACTTCAAATATTTTATTAATTTTTGTTTCTCTAGTTTTGCATTAACACATATCTTACTTGTTACTAATCTATGGTCACTTCCTGTGATAAATTTATTGAAGATATTACAATCTTGAAATATGTATTTTCTGTTAGGAAAAATATAATCCAATCCTTCTGTATCTTCACTTGGATGCTTTCTTGACTATTTCTTTTTAACATTTTTTTCAAAAAAAAGAATTCATAATATAAAGTTTTCTTTTTAGGTAAACTCCTCTTGTCTATGTCTTTTCTCATTTCTATTACCATGACCAAAATTACCTACAGCACTTTCATCTTTCATTTGTTTACCAACAATTTTAAAATGCTGCTTAGTCTGATCAAAAGCCTTTTGTACATCCATATAAAAATCTTCTATTACTTCATCACTATGAGAACTTATTGGGGCATAAACCTGAATTATCTGCATTTTGTATCTGCTATTAAATTGAATAACTAATCTTGCCATTCTGTCTGATATACTATCAATCTCCACAATGTTGTTCTTGCTCTTTTTATTTATAATGAATCCTACTCCACATGTACTTCTAATATCTGTCCCTTAGTAATAGAACACATGCCCACTTTTTAAATCATTTGGCTCTTTATCTTTTCTTCTAACTTCACAAAGTTCAATAAATGTCCGATTTTAAATGAGACAATTCTTCTTTCAATTCTTGCAATCTTCCTTCACTTGAAAGTAATATGCAGTTGTAAGTATCTAAATAAAAATTTGTCATCAAATGATAGCCTATTGGGGAATTCTTAGCACAATTCATCTTCGACCACCAGGTCACCAACTGCTGCCTCGTCTGGCGATTTTACAGCCTCCTGGGAGGGCCATGATTTATTTTTGTCTGTCATGATTGTATACATCTATTAGAAAAAAAACATTCACGCACATATTTATTCTACTTTATCAGCCACATTCAGATATATTTTTAAAAATTAAAAAATCAATTATTTCATTTTTATTTAATTTTACTAAACTCAGGTTATCTATAATCTCTTCTAAATTCTTTCCAAAAATTTATTGCAGTAATAGTCTTTTTATATATTACATCATTTTTTAAGAACATAAATAACCATTAAAGTCTATTGATTAGTTTTACTGGTATATATTTCTTATGTGAATTAATTTTCCCCAAAGCACATAGATACTATATTTTAATTCTGTTTCTCTGATCATTATTCATTTTTTTATACGTTTGCTTTTCTATGTCGACCTTTCTTTATTTTTTATCATATTTGCTTTTCTATGTCGACCTTTCTTTATTTTTTATCATATTCTAATTTATCTAAAATAACAAACCTTGATCTTTTATCTCGCTTTGTTATTCATTATTTATTTTTCCAACAATTTGTTTTATAATATACTTATCCGTCCATTCTTTTTTATCCTACTTGTTTTCCATTAATAATATAAAAAATTTCCTCTGTGTATCTTTTTTCACATTAGTTGTAATATGTGCTCATTCAGAATAGGTACTTGTTTATTTATAAAATTCATGTTAGATATATTTACAAAATTATTCTTTCTTCTTTTCTTATTAATATTTTTTATTTTGAAATGATTTAGCTTTTTTTTTTTCAATCTGTTGCAGTATAATTCAGTCATTTTCATTTATTCTCACATTTTTTTTACATAGATTATTCTATAATATACCAATACGAATCAATAAAGAATTTCTAATATATTCAAATATTTTTTTAGATATATTTGCTTTAAAAATATTTTCGTCATCTATTGTATTTACTAATATCTTTTTAGCAGAAATTTCTTCTCTTTCTTCTGCTTTCTTTTGATTATTTTCTTTTCTTTATTGATTGCTTGCTTTCATGTCTGTAAATGACATCTGACTTTGCAGATTATTTTCTTCTATTTTTTGCAGCATTTCACTTTCCTCTTCCCTTTGTTGATTGCTTTCTTTCATTTTCTTGAGTATTTGCAATATTTGGCCTGATATAGTCATATCCTCTGTTGACTGGGTTCCTGTAGTTGATTTCTGATTTTTTTGTATGTGATCACGTTTTTCCTCCATTTTTTTTCAATTTAGTTTTTGTCAGCACATATGTTTATATTAAAATTATTTTAATATTCCAGAAAAATTATATTAAATTACTTTTATATACAAAATATAGACTAATGTTTGATTACTTTTTTAAAGGATAATTTAAACTTTTAAAGTACTATCTCATGATATAAGCCTCACATCACCTCACCTTTCAAGAAAACTTTCACTACTACCTAATATCATTATTTCTAATCTTTTTTTACTGTAAACCTGACTGTCTATATAACTTTACTTGTTTACTCTAAATTATTTCTCTTGCTTTATGCTCTATTTCTATCCTGCTTATGCATGTGTGATTGATTTCTTTATTTGTTATTATTATTTATTTATTTATTATTATTTTTATTACATGTGCATGCATAAAATGAAATTCATATAACAAATTATTTCTAATAACTTTTATGACCAGCATCTGTCAGAAAAAATGAATAATTAGCTGAAATCCTGGGATAGATATAGATCCCAGTCACTGATCTATAAATATACAATGCACTATGAATATGAAGGGGGCAAATTTAATTTAGACACTATAAGTACTTACAACCAAAAATAAAAATAATCCAATTTTTTTTACAAATCATTACTCTTTTAGTTTTAGAAGTTGGTAAATAAATTCACTAAAACAATGCCTTGCTCGTTTGCTTGAGATATAGAGTCTGGGATTCATGGCATAGGACTGTGTTAATTGTCCATAATAAACAATTGGCAATATTAAAACACAAAGGGGGTTGATATAGTATTGTATAAAAATATTGTATTCCCAAGTCTATCACCAAACTTCTTCAATCCATCATGAGTATTGAAAGGACAGCTACACAAACTCCAACAATTTAAAGTATAAACCAATCTTTAAAAATCTTGCTTTCATTTCTATTCAATTTTATATATGAATTCGTTTCAAAAATATATAAATACCATTATTTTTATAATTTATTATTAATTATAACTTAATCCACAAATCATCATCTATACTATTGTCACATATTTTACAGTAATACATTTTTTCACAAATTTTGTGTCAAAATACAGACCTTTCTCCAAGTTGTAATTATATTTGAGCTTCAAGTAACTCATCACCATAATCACAGTTGCATCACCATTTGTAACAATACATAATGAAAGATGTAACATAGACAAATGAAAAAAGATTATCATTCCCAAATAGTCACAATCAATTTATATTGTCAATTAGCAGTCATCAACAAATATAAAATGAGCATGAGAGTATCAGGTTACTATAAAATAAGTAATTATAACAATTATAAGTTACATCATTGGTATTAAACAAATTAAAGAACAGTCATCTCTTGTGACTGGATCTAAAAAATGTATAATATAGAACAGGCTAATTATCTCCTAGCCATTGCACACTTATGACATAATATAAAAATAATTATCTGCATATAAATACTTAAGTGCTAGAATATCAATCATATCATAATCACATTCATAAGTACTACAATATTTATCATAATATAAACACATATTTAAGTTCTACACTATATTTCATAATATACAAGAAATGCTAGGATCTTGATACATGCCCATCATCAATAATGTTCTGACCATGTTGTATTATATGTGTACAGGCCAATTATAAACTATGTAAAATAAATACCAGTGAGTGAACTTTAAAGTTGATCATTATCTTTACATCATCCAGAGAATTATCTGGATGTCCAAACACAACCATACACTCCTCCTAGTACAAATTAACCATTATTTGTTTAGAACTAGATTAGGATCAAAAGTTCCTAGGGACTATGACATTGAAGAAGAGGAACTATGAATGTACATATACCAATTATGATAAATAATTTTACTAGAATAAGCTTCAGTCTCTTAGAGCATCATGCTTTGTTGAAATCAAGTTCCACACACTATCAATTCACAGAACATATTGCTGAAGAAATAAAGACATAAACTTTTCCACCCAATTATTTAATAAAGTTAACGAGAATAATATGATAATATAACAATTCCAAATCTACTTTGATTCTACATAAGGAGTATAATTTTAGAACACAATATTATTTCTTTCTGATTCCTATTACTAAATTATTTAATATTAAAAAAGTTACTTCCTCTTTTTTTAAAAATCAAATCTGAAGCAACATTTTACAATAAGAGATAAAAAATTTAAGTTGGGCTAAAACCTTTTCTCCTTTTTTAAAATTGGGAAAGTCCCCTAACCTTTTTATGAATGTTGAAGTGAAAATACAATAAATAAGATACATTTTAACAAAAACAAATTCAAGATTATTTATTTTAACTTATGCTTAAAAGTATTTGCAAATATACATGTACACACTACAATATCTTTTTACCATACCATGGATGTTTTTGTTTTAGTCCTCCTTTTGAATTTATAAATTTTAAGCTTCTTTCAATTTTAGCTTTACTTCTTTTTTTAAATGTTCACATTAAAAGTAGAATACTTCTTTCTAGAATGAGTTATCCCAAGTTGAATTTATTTATGATTTTTTGTTGCAGCTTCAAGTTTATAGTTAATGCTTGTAATATTAATTTCCAAATTAACACATTTTTCCTGGGTAAGTAACAGCAATTAAATTTACCTATTTATAATTTAATAATTTTCAAATAAATACAGACTGGACTTAATCATTTTTAATGTAATAGTTTGTAGTAACACAGTCTGAGACAGACATGCTTTTGCATGGAATACAAGACTTGTTCCAGATTTCTCTCTGAATATTTTCCATTGTTTTACCATCTTTGTAAACAGGCTACATTATTAGTTTGATAATGCTTAGCTTTTAGCTAAAACTTAACATGATTTTTTAAAATCCATTTCAAAACCCATTATTTTCAAAGTAGTTATGAGATTCTTACATCAGAATACAAGATTATTTCTTACTGTTTTTTTTCACAGATAAGCTGCTACTGCTTTTTCTCTCAAATTCTGAATCAAGGGTAGCTTACTGACTCAATTAGATTTTGAAGCTTAATGTTTTCACCTGAACCCTATTATATTTGTTTGAAATACTATTGTTATCTATCCAATCAGTATTATATCAGCCATGACAACATTAAACACTGACTAATAGAATCTATTTTTACAAAATAATTATTTTCATTTTCTTTTATATTATTAAATTTTCCAACTCTATAATTATTTTTAATTACCCCACAACAGTGTAATCTTTAAATTATACTTGATTTCAAAAATACTTATTTTTAAAAAGAAAAAGAAAAGAAAAAAACAACTCTAATTAATTAAAACAGTATTTCTTAACAAAAAATCTGAAAATATTTTTCTTTTCTTTTAAAAACTAACAATCTTTATTTGAAATTTTACTCATTTTTCTCTTTTATTATTATTATTATTATTATTATTATTATTATTATTATTATTATTATTATTATTATTATTATTATTATTATTATTATTATTATTATTATTATTATTATTATTATTATTATTATTATTATTATTATTATTATTATTATTATTATTATTATTATTATTATTATTATTATTATTATTATTATTATTATTATTATTATTATTATTATTATTATTTTTTTTTTTTAATTAAAAGTGAATAGATAAATGAAATTACTGAAGAGTAAACAAAAAAATCATAAATTATTATTTTTATTTTTTCTCTCTCTTTTACATCTCTTAGAAAATTATAAATATTCATATTTTTATTATTTAACAAAAATGTACTCATTGATCAGATGCCCACACCACTTGATGGGGTTGTTTATCTTCTAAAACACTTTAAAATGCCATTTACACAGCCCAAAGTTTACGACTTATAGAACAGCGATGTTCATATTAGCCATTGCAAACCTATATTGCATTGCACACAGATGTTATGGTCCACTGATGTGCTTTATGACACTATGCAAATGTGCACATTTCACAGATTGTTACTGTATCAGGTGAGGGTGTATGTAATTCAACTGACCATAACTCTTGTAATCTGCATTCGAAGTAATGATTTTACACCCCATCTGACACAGTATTACGTAGTAATAATTGTAAGCCCACTGCCATGCTTCCCTACACAGCTTGGAAAGTAAAAAAAAATTCAAAAGTGTAGGGATAAGCATAATTTCACAGAATTCACATGAAAAGGCATGTTTTCACAAGAACAGCTATGAGACAAATTAAATAGCTGAGGTTGCATGTTGTTTTGAAAATCAGAAGCTTGGTTTGATCACAGTACTGCATCTTTTTGATGATTTTTCAGATTGTCAAAAACATTGGTCCCCAGCCCTGCACATTCTAACATTACACACTGATGTTTGTAATGTAATTGAAAAATGTAATCATTTGATTTAAGAAAAATTTAATTCTTACTTTTATAAAATAATATTGGTTCATAAATTGTTTACAAAGACTTTGCAGAATGTTGGCCCATAATGTTTATAATAGTTTCTTTTTTGCAGATAAAGAGCAGCTATAAGACAAATAAAATTGCATGTTGTTTTGGAAAATCGTAATGTTGGTTTGATCAGAGTACTGCAACTTTTGGATGATCCTTTGGAATCCCCGCTCTGCACATTCCAAAACTACATGATGACATTTATAATGTAATTTAAAAATGTAATTATTCCATTTTAGAAAATAATGTTGTTCACAATGAAAAGTTGGACTATGTAAATGACATTTTGATGTATTTTAGCAACTAAACAACGCCATCAAGCACCGTGCACATCTAATTAACCAGTACCTTTTATATTATCTCTTAATGAATGTAAAACTTTTAAATAAGTTTCTACTTGTTATAAAAATAATATGGAAAAAAATCTTCTCATTTCTCCATTCTATATTTATTTGTCATTGTCTGAGTTGGCAACTGTCTATTGATTAATATTATGTAAGACATTGAGATTAATACTCTAACTATTGATTTATTAAATAAACAAAATACTCTTAATGTAAAGCACAAGACAACACTTTTAAAGAAAAGAACAATTGTATTCTCATCATATCTAATATTATTTATATGGATAATGAAAGAAAGCATAAATATTTTTAAATCAATTATATTACTTTTAAAGCTATATTTTAAATTGATTTATATTATTTTAATTGACATCTGTAAAGTTTTTCAATTTACACCTTATCAATGCCCACTCAAAGAATGAAATATGTAGATATAAACATTCCCATAGATTAATATTATATAAGACATCAAGATTAATACTCTAACTACTGATTTATTAAGTAAAAATACTCTCAATATTGATAAGAAAAAATTTGAATAAAATTTCACAAATGTCAATTAAAATAATATAAAACGGTTCAAAATACAACTTCAAAAGTAAATATGATTGATTTAAAAATATTTATGCATTCTTTCAAAAGTGTTTCAGATAAGGCTCTGTAAAAGAAATTGATGTAAATAGAGAAGATGATTATTCTTTTCTCTAAAAAAAATTTGTCGTGTGCTTTGTAAGAAGAGTATTTGATTTATTTAATAAACCAATAGTTAGAGTATTAATCTCATGCCTTAAATATGTATACCTTTTAAAATTTTTAATGTATTATAATTTGAACTATATCCACTGGATGGAATTTCTATAGAATAGTTTGTCATGTAAGGAGATATCTTGTTAAGATTCATGCAACGAATGAAAACTTGATTTGATATTTTAAATAAATTTTGTTTAATTTAAAGTTGTTTATTATAATACTACTTTCGTTTAAGATTGATTCATGTTTTAAATATGTATTGTAGCTATTATTGAGTAACTTATTTCCAAATAAATCTATCTAAAATGTTAATTACCTTATTTAGAAATTAATATGGTGATATAAATCTTTACATTTAAAAATATAGTTAATGGTAGAAACTTTATTATAACTACAATTATTAGATATAACTGTTATGAATATTTCTATTTTTAAAGAGATTGTAACAGTAATTATTTTCTTTACACTAAAATCAATAAATATTGGTATTTTCATGATATTTACGTTTTATTTATTTTAAATATATTCTAAAATATATGTATATATCTGAATGAATGTTTTATATAAATAATTAGTCATATCTTAACAAAGCATATACTCTAAAATAGAATTTAAAGATTTATAATAGCATTAATAAGTTAGTTATATGGAAATAGTAATGACAAAAGGGGTCGCGAGGATGTTTGTTATGATTATTTTTTTAGCATTTTAAACTTGTTTTAAAATCGTGTTTTATTTTTTAAACAAATATATAGAATACTGTATTAGTTTAATGGGAGAAGAGAGCTGGAAAAGAAATATATTATTTGAAATATATTTTGAGCGTAAAATAATAAAAAAATTATTTAAATAATTATTATGAAAAGTTTTTTAAAGTAAATGAATGTGCTAAAGTCAAGTAAAATATATTTGCGTGGCAGATTATGAGAGGACATTCCATGGTAGCTATGATTATTTTTTTCCATATTGCCTAGAAATTATGCACAACAGAAAGTTATAAAAGATAACTTCATTTTCTTGGAAATGTCTCATTTCATATTTTCATCATCTCATCACATAATGATCTTAGTAAACAAAAAAACATGGAGACATAATACGCACCTTTGTTTAAAGCTTCCTATGGATTTGATAGCTATCTTTTCATGCCATCTAAATAAAATGTTATCTAAAGGAAAATTAACAGGATTCAAGGCATCAGTAACATTGATTGTTTAGTTAAATACAGAATTTTGGATTTTGCATAACAACAAAGTCTTTATTTTGTTTTTTAAGTTATTAAAAGAAGAACTTCTTAGGCAATATGTTTAGAAAAGTTTTCCACATTTTAAGAGCTCTATTGAGTAATTGGAATAACCATAGCAATTTTAAGACAGTCAATCAAATAAAAATTGTCTTACTAATAGATAGTCAACTGATAAAAACAGTTTAACATGAACTTCAATGATATTTATTATTTTAATTTTTGTTTTTGTAAAAAAAAAAAAGAATTATATATTTATATGTTTAAATACTTGAGTTAGAACAACAGCAATCTTTAATAGAGTTTGAGCATTCAAATAATGCTGTAATTTCTATATCTTCTGTATAATTTTTTAAGCCTAACTACAACATCAGTCTGCAGTTTTTTTGTTTATGCAGCTTCAGTTTAAATGTATTAGTTGAAAAGAATCTGAAAATGTCAGTATTATAAATTTATTTTGGGCAATGCTAATAGCCTTTAGTATGTTTGATAACAGTCTATTTGAATAATAATGCTACAAATAAAGTGGCCTGGATGACAAAAGAAATGAAAATTTATGAATGGCTGAGTGTTTTATCCTAAGCTAAATACCAGAAAAATTGTAATTATCATAATTTGTTTATCAACTAAATTAATTATGCATAATTTTTGTAAAAAAATATTTTCAATCAAAAAATGGTATTACTGCAAAAAGATCTTCTTTGAAAACATTTATTTTTAATAAGATAACTCTTAAAAAGTTTGTCATAGCATATCTGAAGCAGTGTAACCCTTGCCAAATGTAAAATCACCTTTGTTACATGGTAAAATAATTATTTTAAATTTTTTTAATAACAATGAATAATACATTTAGTTTCAATATATATATATTTCCTTGATGATAACTAACACTAAATTTATCATTGCTTTAATAACATAGAAATAAAATATCTAATATTTCATTCTACTAACAGTTTGAATAGTAAAACTTGTCCAATGGCTATCCAATATTTTATTCTAGTAACTTTTTGAAAGATACATTCATTCAATGACCACAAGCTCCTTGTTGTAGAAAAAGATTCTGTTAAAAATTATTTTTACATTTTTAAAACATCAAATATTAACTTTGAAAATATCTATCACTTGAAAGTTTACATTTGTAATAAATAATGTTAAGAATAACAATATATTATATAGAAAACAATATTTAATTATAAAAAGTAATACTCAAATATTGAAGAATCTTGCCAAAAGATTCATTAGATCTAATTCAAAATAGAAAGGAAGCTTTTACCGTAACCTTTTCAGCTTATAAACTCCTTCAGTCTATTTTGAATGAAATCTAGTGAATCTTTTGTTAAATATTTCTTTATATTTCAACATTTTAGTTTTACAATTAAACATTTTTATATATAATATATTGATAATCTTATAATTATTTATTATAAATATAAGATTACAAGCAATAGACATTGCATAACTTATTTTTTATATTTTACAAATATTAAAATAAATATTTAAATGAAGATATCTATACTAATGGCACAGGACAAAATTGGGTGCAATTTACCTATTTAAAAAGTTATAATAATGAAATAATAGATATTAGAATTTTATGTTATTAAAAAAGATATATTTAGAGTTAATTGCTATCTAATAATAAAAAAATTCTAAAAGTTAATAAATTATTTATTGTTATTAAAATTTTAAAAACTCGTTTGACAAAAATGATTTTATTTTATACTCAGTAGAGAATGCTATTAGTGATTTAGTTTTTGGTTAAAAACAAATCTTTTACAAAAGTTATTGCTTATAACCTTTAAACAAATTAGTGGCAGTTACAATTTTCTTTAGAAATCTATGATATACACTTGTTTATCCATGAATTAAAACATTCAGCTTATCAGAAATTTTCATTTGTATTGATTTCTAGGCCACCTCTTTCATAGTATTGTCATGCTAATAAGTTATTGTCATTTACTTAAAAAGACCATATAATGTTGACATCTTCAATTTTTTTCACCTAATATATTCAAATTGTTACTACAGGAAAAGTGAAGCTGCAAGCCACTGCAAGCTGTAATATAAGATTATGAATAAACTAAAAACAATGTAGAGAAGATATTATGATAGCAGTACCATTTTATCACCAAAAACTGCTAATTTTCATGAAGTTACCACTTATTTATTCTCCAACCATTAAACAGTTGACCATTCTTGTGTCATTTAAATTAATTATTAAAAGCAACATAGGATACAATACTATTAAAAAGTATATATCCCCATTTAAGTTGGTTCTTTGTTAAGTTTATATTTAATTAAAATATGGACGTATTAATTTAGATTTAAAGTTTAAATATGGAAAAGTAATAATCTGTAGTTTAATATAAGATTAATAATAATTATTAATATATTTATTTGCAACAGTTGGTATCAATGTTTCATTTAATATATTTATCTGAGGGTTGATATAAATGTTTTGAGTGCAGAAAGTTTGATATTTATAAATAAAATATAATAATCTTAGCATATACACAAAAGATTTTTAGTAATTTTATTACTGGAAAATATAAACTATCCATCATTATTATCATCATCATTATAGTCCATTACTAACAGATTGTAGAACAAGAGTTTCTAAATTTAATGTAATTTCTCTCATATCTATCCTCTCTTCTTCACACTATATAAAGTTCTTTATTTCATCCATCCTACTGACCTGTATTCTGTTTCTAGGTCTATTGCAATCTTTTCCGATGCAATTTAAAATTTTAATTACATTCTTTAGCAATAAGTCTAGTTCAGATCCATATCAATATGTCTGTGATACTTGTTTGTTTTCTCATCTACGTATTTCTTTCATGATTTCTTATTATTTGCAAGATATACCTATATCGTTTAATACTTTGTTGAGTGGTCTGAAATCTTTGTATTGTTCTTCTGTTAAGTATCCAAGTCTCAGATCTATAAATAAAAATCAGATAATATATATATATTTAAAATCTTTTTTTAAAACCATGGACATATTTCATTTTAATGCTAAATTATTTCCAGTAAAATATTCAACCCAAATTTATTTTCTTAATAAATTTTATCCATTATATTTTCTTCTCTATGAATAACATGACCAAAATGTTTATAGATGTTAAATTTTTCTAACTCGTGATTACCAGACTCCCCCCCCCCAAAAAAAAAAAAAAAAATCCATCAAAAATTTCTTAAGTATTTTCAACATTTTTCTTTTCGTACTTTCTTATTTTAATCTAAAAACTCTTGAAATATTTCCCAAAGCTCTGAAGAATTATTGCTATATATAGAGTTCTTAATTAATCTACTGCATGTATTTTTATTCCCTTAGCTTATTATTATTAACTCACAAAATGCTTTTTATAAAACCACTGTAAATTTTTTGGAGGTGTGGAATTAATTTACTTAGTATTACTATATAATCTAATCAATGATGTTGCATTTTTGCTAAATATTCTTCAGAATATGACAACATTTAGAGTCTATATCTTTATAGTTCAAATCTTTAATTACTCTTTTCATAATCTACAGATACGAATAATAATGTCAGCTCACATTCATTGGTTTCCCTCAATACTTAAACATAATCTAATATCTAAAACCATTTTTAATAATCCAGCTTGTCCTTTTAATAATTAGAATCCAAAATTTGCTGCAGATGAAATGTAATTATCTTGATAAAAATTTTGAATATAACTGATTAAAGACGGATAAGTTCACACTTTTTAATATATTCTTTATCATTTTCTTACGTGTATACAGGTTTTTTGTCATGCAACGTAGTGGAACGGGGTATCGGCACCGTATTTAGTGTATTTTTAATATTTCAAACGTAGTTAGTTGGAACGGAATGGCACGTTCATAACTACAATCCATATTTATATAATTCGAACAAACAAAAAATATAGTGTTTTATGAATCAGATAAAATATAGATGAATTCGAAATTGGTGCTCTCATGTAATGAGAAATGGACTCGTCCATGTTCCCATTGGTTACTCGTGGTCAACAACTGATTATAACGACACATTTGCAGCCAGTAACGTCTGATATTTGTGATTGAATGCAGCTGCATAGTGATTGACAATGTGCGAATAATTAATTTATTTATTTTTACTTAATGTTATTTTTATTATATGTATTTTTTAGAGTAAAAGTTAACCCCAAGTTTAAAAATGAAAAACGTTTTCAGTTACTTCTCGACTGTCAGTCCCACTAATAAAAAGTCCAAAACGATAGACAGAAAATATGGAAATATTGGTGCAAGTTGATATCCTGAATCATCTTAAGTGGATCTTGAGATGCTATGCCAAACTCAAACTGATTGATCGATTGCTGGTCATTGGATCAAAAAATGATTTTTGCTTTAGATTTGACATGTCTAAAGTAAAAAAAAATATGATAAATTTTTGTTTAATTTTTTTTATTTGCTAAAAACTGCTTGAAATTTCATTTAAATTATATTTGAATAGAATTTTCGTTAATAAAAAGTTTGACAAAAAGTGATTTCCAGCATCGTTTTTTATTAAAAAAAGAGCTCTGCATATATATATTACTTCAATCTTCCAATCATTTTGTCGTTTTTCACATTTGGAATATATAACGTTGCCAATAAACTTTTTCATTTTTTCACTTGCTTTTTTAAAAATCTTAATAGTAATATCATTTCATGGAGTTTTCTCTTCTACATAGAATTAATTGTATGTCTTACCTCTTTATTTAAAATGCTTGGTCATTCAGACAATAAAATGATGATCAAAATCCTTTTCTTTTTTATTTCTATATTATTTTTTTTATCAAACAATTCCACTCATTTCATAATATTAAAAATTTTTAAAAAAATAATAGTTCTACCTTTTCTTTTATTAACTTTTATAAACTGCTTTCCTCATCAATGATATTATTGCTTTTTCAGCCCATTTTAAAACTTTATCTATGGATCACTGTTAAAAAAAGTTGATTCTTTCTTTTCTTTCCATATTGTCTTGTCCCTATAAAAAAATTAGAGATAAATTGCTACTCTTTAATATTATCTATAATTTTCTATTTCTTAATAGATTATTAATTATTTTCTTGTTAATATTTTAAAACGATTTGCTAAGTCTAATGAAAAGTAGAAATATCAACTACTAATACTATTTATTTTGATTGTTTTCGTCTCTCTAGTTTTTGATTAACATATCATTAATCAAAGATCACTTCCTGTGTTGAATTTATTAAAAACATTTCATTTTTAAAATACATATTTTCTGTTACTCAAAATGTAATCCAATTCTGATGTATCTTCATTTGGATGCTTCCATGTCCATTTCCATTTAGCATTTTTCTCAAAGAAAAAAATCGTAACACAATTTTTATCTGAATACTTCTTTGTCTGTATCTTCTCTTATTTCTGTCTTCATAATCAAGCTTATCCAAAGTACTTTCATGGGTTTACTGATTCTAGTACTAATATTTATTTCTTCATCACAATCAGAACTTGTCGAGACCTAACTATGAATTATTTATACTTGGCATAATTTTGTCATTCCTTTCTGATATGACAATTTCCACAATGTTCTTCGTTTTATTATAAGGAATTCTACTTCACTGGTTCTTCCAATATTATGTTTGTAGCAAATACACTTTATGATTCAATTGCCTTTTCATCTTTTTTTTAATTTCATAAAGTCTTAACCACTTCCTATTCAATATTAAATACTTGCTCATCATGCAATCTTTTTTCACATAAAAGTGATCTCCAGTTTTAATTTATAATCAGTGAATTTTTAGCCCCCTTTTGGTTATACACTGTTAATTTGGCTGACGAGTTTACAACCTTCTGGGAACAAAAGGCTCATAATTTAGTTTTTCTGTTATGATTTTAAATATCTATAAGAAAAATATTCACATACATTCATCCTGCCTAAAAAAAAAACTCAACTGATATTTAAGTTTATGAACTGCCTGAAACAAGCTCGGCTGATGGGCGATGGTGATTAGCTTCTACATATTTGTTTACCATATGAATAATCACACATAATAAAAATGGACATTATGAACTTGCTCTGATTGTTTTCCTTAAGACCTCAAAGAAGAATTAATGGGATTTCCTTCAGTTAATAGCAAACTTATCTCAGCCTATAAAATATTAAATGGCTATATAGCTAAAACTTAATAAGTTAGCAATAAAAAATATACTATTACATAATAGATCATTGGTAAGTTTATTTGACGTCAATCTCTCCAATCAAACCATGCTAATAAAATTTATAAAAAATATTGAATTAGAAAATCTGTTACATTCATTATTTGTATTTATAATTTTTTTAAAAATGTGTTATATCATCACATCCAAAAAACACACCGATTAACCTTAAGAGATCTAAATGCATATTTAGATTTTTATGAAGCATCCTCTAGTAAAATATTTCAAGCGTTTTGATAATATGAGTAATGAAAATCTATATTTCACTTACACATAAAACGTTAACAAAATGGTATCTTAATATTTAATTAATTTTGTTTTAGTAGTTAAGTATTCTATCTATTTATTATTTGTTTAATTTATGAATTTTTTTAGACAGCTTAAATATTAACAAACGTAATAATATTATTTGTTGAGATATGGATTCCTAGTGAAATATTATGTTTCTTTAATTCTGTAACGATAACACATATGGCTTTTTAAATTACTAACTATGCCGTTTATAGTTTGTGTTTGACCAACTTATCTAGGTCACTGACTATTAAGGGTGACACCTACGGTTATTTTGAAATTGTTGAAGAGATCTCAGCGATGTCTCATAAAATCAAATTCATCTGTCTTTACTATAAGAGCTAGAAAAAGAAATTTGTTTGGAATCTCATATACTCATTTTTATTTCATAATTTTTTAGTTATGTAGTTGACTATCTAGAATAAGTATCATCATTTCAGTAGAATTTTAGATTGTGAAATCATATCCTTATTCAGTTTCAAGTCAGACTTATTCAACAATTTTTTATACATTTTCCTTGAGGCAACTTCTTTTTTTATACCTGACATCACATACCTCTTCTGATCAATGAAATAAAAAGATACTGATGGAATTAGATTTGAATGAGTCAGTAATATTTTTCATGATAATATTATGATTTTTCATGGTAATATTTAATTGAAAATTCAAAAATGTAAATAGCATTTTTTTCCTAAGTAGGAGCACAGTATTCCTAAGTATAATATGTCAGTTCTAAAAAATCTGTCATAAAGTAGCATCAGAATAGATAGATTAAGCTATAGTCCAAGGTTATTCTTTATGCAGAACAAAACATTTTTCCTTGTTATTTAAATGAAAACTTGAGTAGACTTTCTTTGTTAATAAGAAATAAGACTCCTGTATTATTATTAAAATGGCATTTTTTATTTCTGGAAAAAGTATTTTGGGGATTTTCCTGGAATATAATCTCATCAGTTTTTAATTTATTTTGAAAGGCCATATAAAGGTAAGTTATTAAAAATAACATTTCTTCACAGCTACTTTTTTTCTGGTCTCAATACAGCTTTCAGTATAGGTAAATGATTTTAAATCATTGGTTTAAGTCTTGTTAATAAGATTATTTAGTAATACATAATAATGATGTTGGGCCATAATTTTCTGTACCATTGTTAGTTTCATTTGCTTGAAAGTTTCTTATTCCTTATAACCTATTCGTTTAGCGTTGACTTTTTCATTCTGTAAATCTTGGATTTAAAAAACTGATATGTAAGGTTGATAATTTCATTAAAAGTAACTGTGATATTTCTATTAGAGGTGCTTCTTGACCCACAAAAGCAAAATAAAACTGATTATGTTTTCCCTTAGTTTTATTAAAGTTTAATTTTTATATAGTTTCTTTTGACCTTACCTTTTTACAATATCATTCAAATATTGTCAGAGATATATAAATATTTGACGGGCCAACTTTTGACATAAAGATTGCTTATTGCTTTCTTCCAAACAAGAATTCGTTAATTTATATATCTCTTGAGGCGTACTATTTAGTAGTTGTCATTTTAAGTTTATTGAACCTATCATAGCAAAAAGAGATGATAAGATTCTGTTCAAAATATTTTTAAGCTGACTAATTAGCTTTTTTTAAATACATCTCGAAACAGGGCGATTTGATTTATACTAATTATGAAAAAACAATTAAAGTATAGATAAACCGATAATGTTGAATAATTGTTTGTTGAAATAAAACATAATTCATACATTGTTCTATTCTCCTTAAAGTATGAAATCAGATATAAAATGTCTACATCTATCCATTTTTTTTTGAAAATTTACAATTTTTTTGATTCTAATTTGCTTACACCCACAGATTACTATGAAAATAAAACTGTCTATAAATACGTAAAGTGTAAAATGTTTTAGAAAAATAGAGTGTACTATTTATATAAAAATATCTATTCAAATAGAGATTGCAATAATATTTGAATTATTTTAGACAGAAATTGTATATGTGATTTAAAATGCCTTGAAATAACTATAGTCAAACCATATTTAGGATACATATTATTGAAAACTAATGTCACTTTCAGAAATTTTAAGAAAATTCACATTATTATAGAAAAGAATGATTCTTTTGAAGTTACATCAAGTTCTGTATACATTTAGTACATTGAGAACTATAATAATACATTGAAGTAATTTTATTGTATTTTTCTAAAAAGAATTTTTATACAGTTAGTATATCTGGCACTTAATAAGTTCATGATCACCAACACTATGTAATCACTTTTATTTTAATAGTCTGAGATCCTTACTTCAGTAGTCATGTATTTGCCATTTTTTGTAATACTATCTTTTGAGAAGTTCTATAGTTTGCTGTCTTTAAACAGATGTTTATCAAACTGAATGTTGTGCCAATTAAATTTATAAACTAATGTCTGTAACTTGAAGGACGATCCAGTGGATGTGTATATAATAATAAAATGAGTTGATTTTGGGAGTTGTATAAAATTTTAACACCAGAAGCTGCAATCCATGGACGTTGAATTCTAGAATTTGTCACTAATATTGATTTAAACATCACGGGAAAGGTTGATAGACCATTAACATATATCCATCTATTATCCAATTTTTAACTTGTTAAATGTATTAGCAGAATGTTAAAATCTACATTGAAACCTCAACGTGAAAATTAATATTTTAATTGATTCATATTCTCAAGATGTAAACCACACAAACAAAGTCGAATTTCAGATATCTATTTTTCTGTGAATAATTTTACACTTAGCTAATTATATACATTGAAGACGTTTTTTTTTCAAGACATTTGTTAAAATTTTAATTAAACTTTTTTCGTACTTCTCCACCCATATTTTAATGGTTTACTTTTTAAAAATTATAGAAAGTCAAAATATTGCTTGTATATGTTTATAAGTACATGTCTATCTATCATGATATACAAACACTAATTTAAATAATGGAGTGTTAATTGGAAATTGGAAATAATGAAACTGATATCTTCCATGTCTTTTTAAAAGTACAACTCAACCATGATAAAACCAAGCAACCAACCAAGTACTTTTATTCGTCTGATCCCCTATAAGCTAAAAAAAAAAATGCCGCTGAATTTCACGATTTTCAGTTTACTAGTTAAAGTTTTTCTTTTATTGCTTGCTTGATTACATTGTGTCTGAGCTTTAATTAAAAACAAAATTTTATAGAAGATATCGTTATAACTTTCAATATTGACATCTCTAAATATATGAAAACTTTTTGGCATTATATATGTATGTGAGAATGTGTGTGCACATTTGCGTAGACAAAACATTATTAATTTCTGACTAATAATATAATTATATGTGAGTTATTGATTATAAAGAGCATGAAATTCAATATTTGTGTTTTTATCTTTACATATTCAATATTAAGCAAACAAAATTTATGCAATGCAAATAAGATTCAAATCTGTTGATTAATAATCAATAATGTTTTAATGTTTGGCGCAGTTCACAAAGGGTTTTCTTTGAAACTAATCCAGTAGGCCTTGTACTGTTATACTTTACAATTAAGAGTTCACCTATTATATATATCTAATATTTTATTTACGATTAAATAATTGATTATTTCTAACACGACAATATTAAATGATGCAGCACTTTAATATACTAGTTACACAATTGGTTATATGTTTATAAACCAAACATACTCAAAATTGAATAGGAAAAAGTATAAAAATTAATTATCACAAAATCGTCTAAGATTACAATCAATAAAAATTTGTCAATATTAAACTTAAGCTTAATATTATATTAAAAGAACCAAACATAAATTTGTTGTAAAATCATTTCATGGTTTCAATGAGATTAACTTTTTATTATCATATTGGCTTTCAAACATTATATTAATAGCCAGATGAATACTGGTGGTGAAGCAATAATATGATCATGATAGAGAGCCCATTCTTTGTTAATTTAATGTGATGCCATCTCGGAAAAGTTTAGTATAAACCATTTATCTAAGTTATAACTTAATATTTTTCATGGATTATATAGATGGTGAACTATTTTATAAAACGGAACTGTATTTTAAATAAAGTTAAAATCTACAGCCAACAACTAATTTAACCGTTTGTGTTGGGTAAAAAAAAAACACTTTAAACAATTGTTTTCTTTAAGCTAGCCCAAACAATTTAATTGCTTATTGTGCTTTAAAACACTGTGATCGTAGACTTTAATTTTATTTAAAAACGGAATTACCATGTAGTTTTAAATTAATTTTATTGGGTTTATTATATATATTGGGGATTATTTACAAGTCTTATTGAAACAAAAGAGATTTCAAGTAGAAAAGCAATAAGACAGATGTTCATATAATAACGCATATTAATTAGTATATTTAAAAGCGGAAGTCACTGGGTTGTTTGTTGTTAATGAGATCAGATTTCATGTAACTGCAAAAATATCAGCTGATGCATGGGTTTTATCTTTGATATTAATGTGATTTAATTTTTTTTAGAAAAGAATGATTGAGCATTTGTGAGATGTAGGATTAAAACTTAGATAGCACCTTAACCCAGAGTGTGAAAAGAATGAATGTAGTCATTCTTATATATTGAGGAAAATATCACTTTTTGTATATTTTTTATGAGGTTTTTGATTGTTAGTGAATTTGAGTGAGTCATATTAGTGATAAGAGTATGACAAGGAAGAAGTGAGAAACAATCCATAAAAAAGTGTCCCAATGTTCCTTTCTTTCTATGATAGAGAGCACAGAAGGAATCTATATTTGTGAAATATCACTTGTAGGAGATAAAATAATTAGTGGGAATGGCTTTCACGTTTATTTTAATTAAGCAGTCCAGATATTTGAATTCTAGGTGTTAATATCTGAACTTTTTAATAATGTATTTGTTACTACATAATAAGAAAGATTGACTATTATTTGATATACTAGTATTATTTTCAATTTCATATGATTGCTAATAGTTAATTTTATTTAGAAATAAATTATGTGAGAGAATAGTGTGTTTTATGAGAATTATTAAGGTTTTGATAAAATTATATGTTAATGGGAGGTGGAATGTCAGTAGGCTTAACAGGAATTACACTATTAACACTTGAGCAGGAACTAATTAGTTTAGTCGTTTATTTAATGGTTCTCTTAAGATAAAATGTAGAAAAGTCATGTAATGAGAGGCCATTGAATTTAATATGGTTTTGAATATTTCTTATGCTTAGAGCTACTATTCTTTTATTCCAGATTAGTTTGGTAATAAGGGAATATATGTTTTTTGAATGAAGAAGAAGTAATTTAATAATGGGTTAAAAATAATTATTTTTAGGAAATATTAAAATGTGAACTACTGATGCCTTATCATATATTGAAAAGGTATGCTTTGGATAGTGTAATGATGGTGCTTTCTATTGAAACAATAAGCTGATTTTAAATAGCAGTTTTCATTGCATTATATGAGAGGTACATTGGAAACTCTAAAAATTGGAAGTAATGGTCTTACTTGTAAGAATATTCCAAGTAGAAGATTTGTTTTCATCAAAGTGGAATGAAAAATTTCTAGTATAATTATTAGGTACAGTGTCAAGTAAGGAAATGAGTTTTTTTGATGGAAAAAAATACCTAAGTCATCCATATAGGAGATGTGATTAATGGTTTGGTTATTTATAGGAATATGTATTCCTGGAATTTTGCTTTCTATTTCCAAAAGAAAGGGGTTGATATAATTAGTGAAAAAAAGAGAACTAAAAGGAAAGCCTTGATGAATAGAATTATGTGAATGAAATCTAGGGAGTATTTTTCCATTGAGAGTTACATAAACTTCTCTATTTATAAGTAGATTTTGAGAGTATGTAGAGATATGGTATTAGTATATTATATTCCTAGAGTAGTTTTAATAGGTTAGGTATAGGAATTGTGCCAAATGCAGATCTCATATTTAATTGCATGGCAATGGGCCTTGTTTTCTACATTGCCTAATGTAGTCTATTATTACTTTAAACAGAATTGCTGATGATGAAGTAGCCAAACCTTTTTGCAAGCTGAAGTTTTGATAATGAAGGAAGAATGAATAGGTGGACTTTATTTTTAATAAGATATTCAACTATTTTAATAAGGAGTAAAGTCATGGATATAGGTCTAAGATTATCCAAGGGGGAAGGAATAATATTTTTTAAGGAAGAGAACCATAGAGATAGAATAAAGTTCTGGAATTATGTGCATTTGTTTGGACAAATGATTAATTAAATTATGATTTAATGGAATTGTGAAGTGGTTGAGATGGTTAAGAAGGAATTTGGGTATTGCATGAGATCTTGGATGAGTATTATCAGGAATGCTGTTTAATTTGTGAGCAATATCAGATTTAATAATTCCATGATGCCCCACATACCAAATAAAAAAGAGACAAGTTTGGGATAGAAATAAGTTAGAAATTTGAATTTAAAATGATAGTATATAAGGAGAAGCATGTTTTCTCTAGTTATCACATTTAAATCTTTCAGAATGCATAATGGTATTGTTGCTTTTGGTTTACAACTAATAGCCCATTGTATTTACCCTTTTGACTAATTATGTGAATCTGCCATATATATTTTTGACTTTTTAATAGATAATTATCTAAGATTTGTTGTGTATCTCAAATGGAGTTCCATATATTAAAGAAACAGTGGGGGGTGGGGCATTATTTCTCAGTTTAGTCAAGTTCTGATTGGTGAAAATTTTAATGATTTTTTTCATTAAAATTTACTTTAAAAAAAATTATGAATATATATTTTATTGATCGATAGTTAGGTAATTAACTGAATTGTTTAACAAACAGCTATATAGAAAAACAATAGAATATAATTTTTGAATCCCAGGTCAAGAATATAGCAAATAGAGTCATTAATCATTAAACATAATTAATTAGTAATTAGATAACTAGTTGGGATTGACTAAAAAGCAGCTACATAAAAATGTGAAATCTACTAATTTTTTTAATCCTATGTCATTAATATAGCAGATAGAGAAACTAACCATTAAACGTCATGATAAAGTTTCATTAATTTTGAAGATTATGTTAGGAAGAAGTAATTAAAAAGTAAGGCAAAGATTTAAACAGGTTCTAAAAGTGTTAAAGAAATAAGCAAACTTTCTATATAATAGTGTCACCCAATGCATGCCTTAGTAATCAATGGATACAAACTGATTTGACCTTAAATCCCAACTAGTATCTACTCATCTAATATCCCCAGACTAGTTTCTCGCTTGTGGTTTTCATCAGTGAGGAGCCTTGTATCTGAGGGCACTGCACCTAGATCTTAGAATCAAATGCATCTCTCTTACAGTCATTCTTTACCTGTTTAGTTAACCATAAAGTTATTTGCCCAATTCAAGCTGTCATTAATATATTCGAATAAATCAATGAGAAGCCTTTGATCTGAAAGGACTGTACCTAGATATTACAATCAAATGCAAACTCTCATTAAGTCACCATTTACCTATTTAGTTGACTTTAAATTTCATAGGGGTTTTCAAAAATCCAAGACACTAAAATGTATAGATATTGAACTGGGTTCAGATGTTCGTAACTATACAAGGAAATGAGCTTGAATTGAAAAAAATTATTGAGTTTTCATCTTGGTTTCATTGCTTTATAGTTAACTAAATTGGTTAAAGGTAACTTCTGGAGGGATGTATTAGATCCCATGATCTAGGTGCAGTGCTTCAGATCCAAATATACTTACTGTTGAAAGCTACAAGCTAGAAACTAATCTGGTGATATTGGATGAGAGGCACTAGACAGGAATTTATGCACAAACCTTTTTGCACCCATTTTTATTAAGGCTTGCATTAGGTAGCATTACTGTATTGAGAGCTTGACAAGGTTTAACAGCTTGTAAAGCATAGAAAATAGTAATCACAATATTTTACTGAGCTAAAAAGTTCCTGAAAGACAATTTACAGCCAACTAATGAAGACTTCTGTCAAGAATTATATAGTAATAACGAACAAATACCTCCTGTATCTATTAGATCTTCCAAATTGCCCAGAATTATAAGTAAAGAACAGAGACATTGCAATTAAATTTATGAAAAAAGGAAAACTCCAGGTAATGATGGAATTATAATTGATATATTAAAAAAAACAGGTGAAGAAATATATTTTTTTTAGCAAAGTTATATACCAAATGTCTAAATGATAAAGATGTATCAGATGATTGGAAGAATGCAGTATTAATATTAATATTTTAAAAAGGTGATAAAGAGGATATTAGAAATTACAGACATATCAGTCTTTTATCAGTTTTATACAAAATGTTTACCAAAATAATTACAACTCATCTACAGAGAACATTGGATTTCCACCAACTAAGAGAACAAGTTGTATTTAAAAGTGGTTTAATACAGTAGATCATATCCAGGTATTGATAGAAGTTATAAAAATGACAAATGAATATGTGTTGCCATTATGCTTTGGATTTGTAGATTATGAAAAGGCATTTGATTTTATAAACATTTCTTCAGAGATTAAAGGATTGGATCATCAAAGTATAGATTCAGGATACTGTCATATTTTAAAGAATATTTATAAAAATGCAACAGCAATGATTAGATTACATAATGATACTAGAAAAGTCAACATTGAGAAGGTTGTAAGACAGGGTAATTCCATATCACCAAAATGTTTTATAGCACTGCTGCAAGAAGTATTTTGTGGATTAAAATGGGAAGCTAAAGGAGTGAAAGTAAATGGAGATTATTTAAGTCATTTAGATTTTGCAGATGATATAGTTGTTTTTGCAAATAATGCTTTATAGCTGAATAAATGTTGCAGGAGTTATCAGATGAAAGTAAGAAAGAAGAACTAAAGATAAATAAAGTAATGTTTAATGGATTTTCTCAAAATATGAAAATAAAGATTGATTATGGTGAGTTAGGAAAAGTTAATGGCTAAAAATATCTTGGTCAGATTATTAATACAGATGGAAATTTAATGGATGAAATTAATCATAGAATTAAACTTGGTTGGAGTTCTTTTGGTAGAAATAACTTGATACTAAAAGGAAATATGTCTATGTGTTTGAAAAGGGAGGTTTTTAACAAATGCATTTTACCAGTTCTTACTTATGAATCTGAGACTTGAACACTTAATAGAAGAGGCAATACAGAAACTTCATACCATTCAAAGAAGTATGGAGAGCTGCATGTTGGGAGTAACAAGAAGAGATCGAAAATGCAATGTATGGGTAAAAGAACAAACAGATGTTACAGACCTCATTGAAAAAATTAAAAGACTGAAATGGAGTTGGGCTGGACATATTATTAGAAGAGATGATAATAGATGAAAAATTGAAATCTTAAACTGGATTTCAAGAGAATGTAAAAGATCCAGAAAGAGACCACATGTGAGATGTATGGATGAAATAAGAAAGTATGCAGGGGTGATATGGAGAACAGAAGCTAAAGCTAGGAGAAGATGGGTTGAACTTGGAGAGACCTTCATCCTGCAGTAGATTGATAATGGTTGATGTTGATGAATGATATGTGATATATCACAGAGTATGTATTAACATTGAGATAAGTTAAAAAATTTAGGTTGTATGTTATTACGGCTAAATATTTATTTATTGACAATGATAATTTTCCATTGTGTGCCATATTTATTTAAGTTCCTCTCTTTTTTTAAAAAAATTCAATTATTTATTCTAACTAATTATTTTTGTTTTTCCTACAGATTTTGAATTTATTTTATTTCATCATATCGACTAGATAATTATTTTTTTACTGATGATTATTTTAAAAGATTTAAAAAATTTTAATATATTTTTGTTATCCAAGCAATAAATATCTATTTAAACCAAAAATAAATAATTCAATAACAATAATTAAGATTTATTAAAAATAATATTATTTACGTTATTATTTTCAACTGTTTTAGTTTTTAAAAAATAATAGTAATAAAAAGATAAATAATTGTACTTTCAAAATTGGTCAATGAAAATCAATAATAATAATCTAAATCAGAGAAACATCTGCAATTAATCTTTAAAAATCATTTAGAACAATATCTCATAGCAACAAGCGAAAAGACGATTTTTTGATATGTTCATAGTTTGAAAATGATCAATACAATGAAAGTACTATTATTGTAATTATTGTTATTTAATCTCTATCTATGAATAATAAAAAATAAAATCAATGAAAAAAATTAATCAGATTTATTTATTTTGATATTAAATTATTTAAAATGAATGACTTCAATGAATAAACATTTTAATGTCGTTTCATTATTGTGATCTATTTCTCATATATAAAAACATATATATTGTAACAAGAATATTCTAGAAAAGCAGTGCTGAGAAATTAAAATTCAATAACTGCAATATTAATATTTACTTTTAATAATTTTAAATAATCCAGTCAATCAATTTGACAGTACTAATAAATTTTAAAAATTTACATAAAATTATATATATATAATAACCAATAAGTTGCAGCAGAACTGTTTTTGAAAATAAATATTCATTATTACTCTTCAATGCCAGTAAGCCCAATTATAGCCATTTACAATATTGTTACCACTTTAATGTGATACATATTTATTTTATAAGTGAGGTATTAATTTCTTTTTACAATGTTATAATTGTAGTTCTTTTCAAATTGACTTGACATAGTTATTGCAAAATTTAAAATTCATTTAAAACCTTACATGGAAATTATTAAATTCTAATATAAAACAATGATTCACACATAAATACACATGCATATATGTATATACCAGTGACAAAGCATAACGTTTTTAGGAATGAAAGCACACTTTCTTTTATAGTGTTTTTATTTCACTTGCCACAATAATTTTTACATAATAGCACTTAATATATATCATCAACCATTATCAATCCACTGCAGGATGAAGGTCTCTCCAAGTTTAATCCATCTTCTCCGATCTTTAGCTTCTCTTCTCCACAACACCCCTGCACATTTTCTTATTTCATCCATCCATCTCACATGTGGTCTCTTTCTGGGTCTTTTACAATCTCTTGGAATCCAGTTTAAAATTTCAATTGTCCATCTATTATCATTTCTTCTAGCAATATGTCCAGCCCAACTCCATTTCAATCTTTTAATTTTTTCAATAAGGTCAGTAACACCTGTTTGTTGTCTTACCCATACATTGCGTTTTCGATCTCTTCTTGTTACTCCCAACATACATCTCTCCATACTCCTTTGAGTGGTCTGAAGTCTCTGTATTGCTCTTCTATTAAGTGTCCAAGTCTCAGATCCATAAGTAAGAACTGGTAAAACACATTTGTTAAAAACCATCCTTTTCAAACACATAGGCATATTTCCTTTTAGTATCAAGTTATTTCTACCAAAAGCACTCCAACCAAGTTTAATTCTATGATTAATTTCCTCCATTATGTTTCCATCTGTATTAATAATCTGACCAAGGTATTTGTAACTGTTAACTTCTTCTAATTCGTCATAATCAATCTTTATTTTCATATTTTGAGCAAATCGATTAAACATTACTTTAGTCTTTTTAACATTTATCTTTAGTCCTACTTTTCTACTTTCATCTGCTAACTCCTGCAACATTTCCTGCAGCTCTGAAGCATTATTTGCAAAAACAACTACATCATCTGCGAAATCTAAATGACTTAAATACTCTCCATTTACTTTCACTCCTTTAGTTTCCCATTTTAATCCACAAAATACTTCTTGCAGCACTGCTGTAAAGAGTTTTGGAGATATGGAGTCACCTTGTCTTACACCTTTCTCAATGTTGATTTTTCCAGTATCATTATGTAATCTAATTGTTGCTGTTGCATTTTTATAAATATTCTTTAAAATATGACAATATCCTGGATCTATACCTTGATGATCCAATGCTTTAATCACTGAAGAAATGTGTATAGAATCGAATGCCTTTTCATAATCTACAAATCCAAAACATAATGACAACTCATATTCGTTTGTCCTTTCTATGACTTCTCTCAATACCTGGATATGATCTATTGTACTAAAACCACTTTTAAATCCAGCTTGTTCTCTTGGTTGGTGGAAATCCAAAGTTCTCTGTAGACGAGTTGTAATTATCTTGGTAAAAATTTTATATAAAACTGATAAAAGGCTGATAGGTCTGTAATTTCTAATATCTTCCTTATCACCTTTTTTAAATATTAATATTATTACTGCATTCTTCCAATCTTCCGGTACATCTTTATCATTTAGACATTTGGTATATAACTTTGCTAAAATTGTTTCTATTTCTTCACCTGCTTCTTTTAATATATCAATTATAATTCCATCATTTCCTGGAGCCTTTCCTTTCTTCATACACTTAATTGCATGTCTCACTTCTTCATTTAAAATTCTGGGCAATTCGGAAGATGTAATAGATATAGGAGGTACTTGTTCTTTATTACTATATAATTCTTGATAAAAATCTTCTACCAATTTCATGATGTCATCTCTCTTTTTAGTAATAATTCCATCTTTTTTCTTATTGCAGATATAAATTTCCTACCAATACCAAAATGTTGTTTAACATTTTTGAGACTTTTATTTTCTTCTACAGCTTTCCTTGCTATTTCACAGTTATACTTTCTTATATCATTTTCAACTCTTTTCCGTACCATTTTACAAAATTCGAGATATTCAATTCTTTTTAATGCATCATTTTTGTATATCTTCATATTCCTTCTTTTCTTCATAAATTCTCTAGTCTCAGTAGAAATTTTATTAGTCAATTGCTGCTTTTTTCTACCAGCTATGTTTGTTGCAGTTTTTAAAAGTGTATCAGTTATTTTCATATTAATTTCATTCAAATCTGTATCATGTTCAAAATCTCCTAACACTTGAAACCTATTTGTAAGTTCTAATTTAAATTCATTAGAATGTTTCTGAAGATTAGGAATATCAACTGTAAATATTGTTTTTCTTAATAATTTTTGTCTTTCTAGTTTTACATTAACACGTAACTTACACCTTACTAATCGATGATCACTTCCTGTGTTAAATTTATTAAGAACATTACAATCTTGAAATATGTATTTTCTGTTAGTCAAAATATAATCCAATTCTGCTGTACCTTCATTTGGATGCTTCCATGTCCATTTCCTTTTAACATTTTTCTCAAAAAATGAATTCATAATATAAAGTTTTTCTTTTTCTGCAAACTCCACAAGTCTATGTCCTCTCTCATTTCTATTACCATAACCAAAATTACCTACAGCAATTTCATCTTTCATTTGTCTACCAATTCTAGCATTAAAGTCTCCCATAACAATTTTAAAATGTTGTTTACTCTGATCAAAAGCCTTTTGTACATCCATATAAAAATCTTCTACTACTTCATCACTATGAGAACTTGTTGGGGCATAAACCTGAATTATCTGCATTTGGTATCTGCTATTAAGTTGTATAACTAATCTTGCCACTCTGTCCGATACACCATCAATCTCCACAATATTGTTCTTCCACTTTTTATTTATAATGAATCCTACTCCACTTGTATTTCCAATATGTGTGCCTTTATAATAGAGTATATGTCCACTTTTTAAATCAATTGTTTCTTCTCCTTTTCTTCTAACTTCACAAAGTCCAATAATGTCCCATTTAATATAAGACAGTTCTTCTTCTAATTCTTGCAATCTTCCTTCACTTGAAAGTGATCTGCAGTTGTAAGTACCTAAATAAAAAGTCGTCATCAAATGGCAGCCTGGGTCCGCAATCAGGGGATTCTTAGCACCCTCCGCCTTCGGCCACCAACCGCTGCCTTGGTTGGTGACTTTACAGCCTCCTGGGAATAAGGGCCATGCTTTATTTTTGTCTGTCATAATTGTATATATGTATTGGAAAAATATTTATCATTTACACAAACATTCATTCTGCCTTATCAGGCACTGAGAAGAAAGACCATGGTGTTTCTTGATCTTAAACTCAGAGGTAAAAAGCCAATAAACTCACCACACTGGCTAATGCATGTTGGTGAGCAGCCCATCCATGTTCGTATACTATATGAATAATCACATAGTAATAACAGCTGCAACGACAAGAACGTATGGAGTGGACATTAGGAATTTGCCCTGCTCGGTTCCTTTAAGGCCTTCAAGAGGAATCAAAGGGTCTCCTTTCAGTTAATAGCAAACTCCTTTCTGCAGCCATATATATATATATATATATATATATATATATATATATATATATATATATATATATATATATATATTACACACATCTAGAAAAATCTGAAACTCTCTTATCTATAAATCAGAGAATATATTATCAATATATTTTTATCTTCCAAATTCTTTTAACATTCTTAAAAGTTTTAACTGTAAATTAGATTTTAGCATTGTTTGAACTTGTTATAATCAACTGAAAATGCATTAGCCAAATTTATTCTTTGCATATATAAAAACAATTCAACTGTTGGTAAAAAAATTGAAAGTCAACAGTAATTCCTTACAAAAAATAATGAATATGAATTGCTCATTCTAATCAGACTGTGATTAATTTAAATATAGATAATACATTATCAATATATTTTTATCTTCCAAATCCTTTTAACATTTTTAAAAGTTTCAACTGTAAATTAGATCTTAGCATTGTTTGAACTTCTTATAATCAACCAAGAATGCATTAGTCAAATTCATTCTTTGCATATATAAAAACAATTCAACTGTTGGTAAAAAAATTGAAAGTGAATTTTTTAAATTGAATTTTAATTAAAGCTTTTGAAAGTTTTAGTGAATTTTTGTATGGAAACACTCATTCCACTCAATACATATACACTTTGTCCTAGAAAAGCTTCACAAGTATACTAAACATGTGTTAATCTTGTTGCATCAGTCAGAATTTGTAACATCAATAGATGGATGACACCAGCACACAAAATTGAAGAAATTTAGAAAGCAAGAGCCAATTTTAATTTTTTTCAAAACTATTTATGTAGAGTTTTTATCTAGTGAAATTGTAAATATATAAAAAAAAACTATGCTAAATTTTATTTTTGGGAATTATTGCAATGTTTATTATTACATTTTAATATAATTTCAACTTCATAGATTAACCTACTAAATTTCTTAGTTTTCTATTAGATAATTATTACAAAACAACTTTTGATTTTAATTATATATTATCTTAATTAAAAATAAAAATCTCATCCTAGTACAATTTTACATTATCTGTTTATTATTTTTTTCAAAAAATATAAATCGTTATTCTCTAACTTAGCAACAATTAGAAATTTTTTTAAAAATATTTTTATACAGGAATTAAATCTTTTTTTGAAAGAAAAAGTAAAAAAAAACAACTTTTTATTATTATTAACAAAAGAAACTAAATAAATATTATAAAAGTTTGAGTTTTTAACTTCTAGCTTGTTCTACTTACTCTTTTTTAAATTTGATATATTGAGTAATTTTTTTACCTTTACAAATTACTTAAAATAGTAATTTAAATGGAATAATTCCATTTCTCAGTCTACATATACATTTGAAATTGACATATGAATAAAATATATTTTATTATTTACCTATAACAAAATATTAGTATTGTGAATAATAATTATTCTATCCATGATTAGACTATTATTAATGAGATCCTTTATAATGACTTTATCTTTCTTATTCCATTGCCGAATCCATATAATATTAATATCATTTATGTTTTTCATTACTTTTTGCAATGCTTTTTTACAACCGATTATTGACAGTTTTGATTTCCCCAGCAATCTCCTTCAGAACTATAACAATCACAATACAAAAACATAAATATATATGAATATATAATTTTTTTATTATATTTATATTTTATCTTATAATCATTTCTTATATACACATATTATATATATATAATTATTACCTTTTTATACATTATAAATGTAGGATTGAACCACCAATTCATAAGAAAAGTAATATAGATAATAATAATATAACTAACTGACACTCAATATAAACATAAAATATAAAATAAATACAATACATTCTAGAATTCATAGAATAGTAAATTATTGTTCAAGTAAAAAAGATTATGTTAAACAAATAGATTTAATAAAAGAAAAATTTATAATTAATGATTATCCAAATAAATTTATAAATGATAATATTAAGTTAATAGAAAATATGATAGATAGATTATATAAATAATAATAATAAAGAAAAAGTAGTAATAATAATATAGATTAAACATTATTATATAGGTAAAAAGACAACAAATAATTATGTAGCTAAGAATTTAAATAAGTTATTGGTAAAATTAATAAAAAATTAATAATGTAATAAATGTTAGAATAGTTAATAAAAAGAGAAAAAATATGATTAGTATATTAGAAAATAAGTATATTAGTAATTATAATAAAAATTCAGATAATGAAATAAATGGAATATATGAAATTAATTATAAAAAGTGTCAAATTAATAATATAAAAGTAAATTATGTAGGAGAAACAAAGTATTAAATATACAAAAGACTATTATAATGTAAATATGATAAAAATTTAGCAATATATTTACATTCATTAGAAACAGGGCATGAGTTTGGAAAGAATTGTATAAAGATGATACTCTTTATAAATAATAAAAGGGAAAGAAAAATAAAAGAAGCTATTTATATTAATAATATTAAGCCAGTATTAAATAAAGATTTGGTCTGAAAAAAAATTTGACATAAAAAATAGATTTAATTATATAAAAAGTAGAAAGAGGGAGACACTAAAATATAACTATAAAATTTTAAAGTTTGAAATAGAAGGTAGGTATAAAAATATGTTTAACCCTTTGAACGATGATTATATAATTGGCCAAATGAGTTAAAAATCAAAACTTGTAATTGGCCAACTCACAACTTTAACAAAATCTATTGTTAAAATAGATCACTTTTAATAATATAAATACGTTAGTTTCGTTTGTAAAAAGTATATTACTGAATTCTCAGATTACGAAAGCAAACGAAAGTCTTTTCAAAAATAAAATTTGATTTATAATTTAAAAAATATTCAATTGCGGTGAAATAAAAGTAACCGCTATTCAACCAACCAAAAAAGATTGCTGACGCAATCTTTTTTTTTTCACTTTAACGTTACGATCAATATGTAGCAATAAATAAATAATTCTTGGTAATATCTTAACTATTTTTCTAAAATAATTTGATTTTTTAGTATTATTTTATCAATAATAATTTGTAATTCAATTCAAATATTGTTTAAAATGTTGTAAACATTCGTTTATCATTTTCGTAATAAAAATCAAAACGAACGTAACGTTTTACTTTTTGGCAGCCATTTCCCTTTCTGACAGAAGTGGGACAGCCAATAAGATTCAAGAAAAGTTGGTGAGAAGGCGGTGCTTTGGTTTTGTTTGACATATATGGTCATTTTTATTGATTTTTTACTTGTAAATTTATTCTGAAGAGGGCACCATCTTACAGAACTTTTGATTTTCTTTCTAATGACGTATCATATGTATACATGGGATAAAAAGTAGCCGATTTAGAGTGATGTCAAATCTTCTTGTTTTTAGATGAGTCATGCATTATAAGAGTTAAAAATAATAATATAAGTTAAAGAAAATTATACATATTGAATGTTAATATAATGAATAATAATAATAATGTAAAATATAAAAGTATGAATATATAATGTTAGAATTAAATATTAAAAAGCTTAATAAAAGTAAAATAAATAAAATGAAAATAATGTATATATATATATATGATTATAGGAAGTATTAATTGATAAATATATAATATATATAAGGGTAATAATTATATAAAGAGGTATATAAAGATATATGTGGGTATATAAATAACGATTACAAGATAGAATATATATATATAAATAACTTACAAGATAGAATATATATATATAGTGACACCCAGTCAATTAATAGAAAAGATACCTGTTTCACTATTTCAAAAAGATGGATAAACTAATTCAAACAATGTTTTAAATAAAATATTGAAACATCTAATTAACATAAATTTGAATATACCCCCTCATCACTATTAATGGCACACAGCTATGAGTATGAAGCCATGAAGCTTTGAAAGCACTAAGCTTTAAATAAATTATTAAAATATATATAACTTCTTTAACGAGCATTAAAAGCACATAATTATTGATATTATATATATATATAAAATATAAAATTATATGTTCATATATATTTGTATTTATGTATTAGTATTGGGTTTGTTATTGTTCTGAAGAAGATTTCTGGAACAATCAAAACTGTCAATAGAGGGTTGTAAAAATTATTGAAAAAAGTAATAAAGAATATAAATGATATTATCCTTTATAATGTATTTAGTATAACAATTACTTTATAAATATCATAAAACTTACTCAGAATTGAAAACAAAAAGTTTATTTATTATTATTTTATTTTACTCTTTGATATAACAAAGAATTAAGTGGTTGGTTATTTAGTGTCATTCTGTCTTTAAATATTTGATTAGAAATGCACTTAATATCATGTTCCATTGGCTTAATAAATAATATTGTTTATATACTTTGATATAATTTCACTCTTATTATTGTTTTTATAATAGGACAGTTTGAATAATTTATTTTTCCAAGTGTCTATTTAAGATTCCATTTATATGACTCTCAGTTAATTTGGAAGTCACAAATATTGATGCTTTTAGTTTGCTTCCAAGAAGAAACTTGGGAGTTCATCCAATCATTTCTTTTATCATCTCTATAATGAAGTTTACTCTTCTACTTAAAAATCTACCAATATATTTAACTTGATTCACAGTCTTAAATTAATAACCATCTAATGTAAAATCTGAATATTTTTTGCCATCTTTAGCCCATAAAAACCTTCATTTTTTCCAATATTAAATGCTAAAACAAATTTTTATAATTCCTTTCAAAGCATTAAAATCATGCTATAAATAATTATTATAAATGGCAAAAACGAAGTCAAAATTCTATTATTAAACCAATATCACATATTTAAATTACTGGCGATAAGCAATCATTTATAATTGGAAGAAATGTTGGAATTATTTTTGCTTTAGTGCACAACAATAATATACATAATAATATGGTATTTCTATCTTCTGTGTTTATAAATAGTACTAAATAGAAGCATTTTAAAATCAGCTGACTCAAATTAATAAGGCAGTATATTACTAAAAGCTTTAATAAATTTTAAAATAAAGATATCACAATATTTTACAATTTTTCCAGACATCTCTTCAGGTTTTACATCCTTTTTACTTTTACACCAAAATTTGTTTTAATTTTATTAAGCTGGATATTTTTATCCAAATGTTGTTAAATAAATAAGTGCATGCAAGAAATATCTCTCATAAATTAAAATAATCTAATAACCTTTATATCTTAAATTATGTAGGTTGGTTTGTATGCATTATTCATATAAATATGTATATATTAGAAGAAATTTGAACTCATACTTTCAAGTTCCCTATACATCTTTACTCCATCTTATACAACTGATAAACATGACAACATAAATGTGAAAAACATTAATGACCTCCAATACACATCTTTCATGTGGAACCAACACTCATCAATTGGTCCAGATCATCATTTCTCTCACACACATCTAATCAGTGCTCATTTACTATTACAATAGCAAATCTTCAAACTTTAATGCACAGTCTTTAACATCTCCATCCTCCGACTTTTCAGTCATCCATTTCAGTGAAAATCCAATGATGGAGCAATCAGAGCCCTTGCTGATGCCAGTATTATTATCATGCCTATGCTGACTTTAAGTCACTCTGCCCTCATATATAGGACCTTAATATGTCCATTAAATAAACAGAAAAGGGATGGACAAAATACAGGTTGAATATGTAGTATTTAAATACATGTATATTATTTATATTGAACTTAATGTAATTAGAGGAAATTTGAACTTAAACTTTCAAGCTCCTTACAGTTCTTCATACTATCTTATACAATTTATACATGTGGCAACATATATGGGGAAAAAGATCTCCAATATATCTATTTTGTACAAAACCAGACTTAAAGGTATGACAATAATATTGGCATCAATGAGGGCTTCTAGTATTACATCCTCAGATTTTCAATGATATGAAGGGCTAAATAGTTGGAGGATGGAAACGATTGAAGCTTGACCATTAAAGTTTGAAGAATTGCTTTGAAGTTCGCTATTATTGAGATATAGACTATTAAACAGAGGGCGTTACTGGATATTTGTAATTGTATAATGGTTTATATATTTGTATGATTATTTCAGTTAGTGTTAACAGTAACTTTATTTTCATTTATAGTTTGGGAGAATTATTTAAAGATTAAAATCTAATGTTTAGTTTGTCTTTAAAACAGTTTGTAAACTTGTTAGTTTATTAACAAAATTTAAGATCGTTCGCTTATTTCAAAATTTCATGCTCTGTGTTTGAATTGGTTTGTATTTCAATATTTAGCATCCTTTAGCATACAACTTCAAATTAGTATCATTTTGAAGTTTGCTATTATTGAGATATAGACTATTAAATAGAGGGTGTTACTGGATATTTGTATATATATATATAATAAATAAAATATTCATTAATTAAAAACAAAATTGTAATTATAAATGAAATAATATATTCAACGGTTTACAAATTATTACAAACAATCCTTAAATCCTTATTCTAGGGAAGTTATACTTGTCAAGCAGAAAAGTAATATCATATATCAAATTTTTTGTGATTGTATGCTATCATATATAGGTGAATCTAGGTGCAGTATTGAGAAAAGATTGAAGGAGCATGAATTGTTATATAAGCATGTAAAAAATAAAAATAATGGTGATTTAATATCTCCTTCAGTTTTCTTTGATCAAGAAAAAACATGTAAATATAAATATAAATTTGATTTTGAAAATGTGAAAATTCTTCATGAAGAGAGAAACCATTGTAAAAGAAAAATTAAAGAGGCAATTTTTATAAACAGGAATAAAATGCATTTAATAAATCGACAAGCTGCTAACATTAAAATACGAGTCGTGGAATTTGAATAAATGACAATTTGAATTAATGACCTTTGCTTCCGCTTTTGATTTATAATTTAATGGCAGTTGAGGCAGATTTAAGAAATTAACTGAAAGTACTTCTGCGGATTTAAGGATTTTTTGTAATAATTTGTAAACCGTTAAATATATTATTTATTTATAATATACATATATATATATATATGGAGATGGTGATCTGAACTGACTGATGAGTACTGGTTCGGCTTAAAATACGATATTGAATATCACATATATTTTTCACATGTATGTAATCATGTGTATCAGTTGTACAAGATGGAGTTAAAAACTGTAAGGAGCTTAACAGTTTGAATTCAAATCCCTTCTAATTACATTAACTTTAGTGTAGATAATATCCTTGTATTTAAATTATATATATATGAGCGTGAATGTTACATTTCACTGATTATTTGTAAACGCAAGTTAAATAAATTATATGGTCTCAAATATATAAATTATTAATTTAAAATAATTCAGACTTTTAAAGTTTTACATTTACTTTTTAATGAAGTGATGACTGATTAAAGTACGTCAATAAATTCATTTATAATTATCATGACTTAAAATATGAAGTAAAATACATTACTAATGATTTTTATACAAATGCATTTTAAAACGATAAAGTAAAATTCTTAAAGTATATATAAAAAATAAAATAAAAATTTAATTAAAAAATTAACTTAATTACTTCGGAAAGGTAAAAATATTTAGATTTAATCAATTTTTAATTACATTTATTTACTTTTTTTTTTTATAAAAAAAATTAATTAAAAAATATATAAAATATCGTGAAAATTTAAAACGTCAGTTCTTTATAATTTATAAATTATCATCAAGAATGGAAAGAAATTTAATCCATTATGCTGCTTTTTTTCATATAATTTTAAATAACTAATATAAAATTTATATAACCACAATAATTCTATATATTTTTTATAAATTATATATAAAGAAATGGTTTTTTTCTTTTATAATTTTTAAAAAAAAATTATAAATACAGTAAATGAATTCCATGAAGATAAGCTGTACATTATATTTTTAATACATTGTTTTATGTAATGAAATTTACATTAGGGAAAAAAATATCGCATAATTTATTAGTCCATGCGTTCATAAGAATTTTAACAGAACCGCGACAGCATCCATAGACCTTGAGCTCAAAGTCGCCATTCCACCACTACACTAAAATTGAAAAACAAATTCACATTACTGTTTTAGGATTAAAAGAATATTGCCTTGACAAGCTGAGGTTGTTGATTGTTATTGATATTGGGATTATATACGTTTTCCTGAAGGTTTGTGATGATGGTGTTCTATTTTTATATTGGACTATTTCCATTATTTAATATGAGTATTGAATATCTTTAGAAAAATTTATTTAAATATTCCAAATACATTCAACTGTTAGTAATAACACATCGATCAGTTAGTAAATGCACAACATTTCAAGAGGTATTATTTCCCTCTCTTCTTCAGGTGTTGCTGGCCTGACCAATGACAGTACTAGCATGGGATTTGAACCTGGACCCTCAGATTCTTGAATATTGAATTTAAGGTAATGCTCTAACCAACTGAGCCATATTTCCAAAGACAACAGTCAGTAAAAATTTCATATATTTATCTATGAGATTCCTCCTGATTTCTCCACCTTTTCCTAAGAGCAAAGCTGATTAGTGGTTTCCATACATTATGTATAGTCACACTAGGTTGGCTTATGGGATTTTTTGCCATTGTAATGTGAGCAGATTCTTTAAATTTTCTTCTTTGTACTTTTTCTTTTCTAGCCATGATTTTTTGTATTTTTCCAATGTATGTTCATTGGCACTACATGGTCTGCTACTTTAGATATATCTGTTTTTTCTCTTCTAATTATCAGTTTGTGTTATTGCAAGCACTTTTCAATGGGATGACTGGTCTCACCAATATATGTTCTTCTCCATTCACATGCCATTTCATAGATGCAGTTTTTTATTTTCAGCATTTCAAGTGTAGGCTTTGTAAATGCTAGAATTTCTCATAGTGTGATATGTCTTTGGAAAGCTGTTCTGATGTTATACTGATTGCAGGTTTTCTTTAATTTGTCTATTTTTGGAATGTATGGGTACACTACAGTATCAATAATTGTCTTTTCTCTTGATTGTTTATTTTTTGTCTATTTTATATTTTCTTAATAACAGCTGATGGATAAACATTTTTCATAAGGATTTGTTGTATATAGATTTTTTCCCACTCCAAATCACTGGTCTCTGAACAAACTTTTTTTGCTCTGTTTCATAGCGATAGTATAACTCCATGTTTTGTGCTTGTGGTGTGATTGGATATATATAGGCTAGGTATTCTCCAGTATGTGTACGTTTTTGGTAAACTGTAGTTTTGATTTTGCCATGAGAGAATGTTGTCATAAGAACATCTAACTATACCAATTTTTGCTCTTGTTCTGATTCTATTATAAATTTAATTGAAGGGGATATGTTGTTGATGTGTTTCCAGAAAGTTTGTAGTAATGCTTCCCCATGTGGCCACACAACAAATATATCATCCACATAGCAAAACCAAACTTTAGGAGGATATGGAGTAGTTTTTATGGTTACGGCTAAGGTTTCAAGTTCCTCCATGTAAATATTGCTAATCAGAGGAGACAATAGTGAGTCCATAGCCATTCCTTGATTTTGTTGGAAGAATTCTGTGTTATATTAAAAGTATGTTATTTTTATACAGAATGTTAATAATTTCGTTATACTATCAACAGATAGAGCTGTTCTGGTTTGTAAACTATTATCACCATTTTTTTTTACAATAGACAATACTTCTTCACATGTACATTAGTGAGTAAACTTTCCACATCACAGCTTACCAGTAAGTCAGTTCTTTCAATTTTCATGGTCTTGATTAATTCTACAAAGTATCTCAAATCTCTGACAAAAGGCTGTGTCTTGTATGCCAAAGAACATAGAACTTTAAGAATAAATCTTGTCAAATTTTGGCAAAGTGAATCTCTAGAACTAACAATAGATCTTAATGGAACATGATCCTTATGGATTTTACATAGACCATAAAGATGGGAAATTTTGCTGAAATATGATGTTATTTTACTTTTTTCTGCATCAGTGAAGTATCTGTGATACTTTCTGAGTAATGCTTGTAACTTTGTTTCTGTACTTAATTTCAGATTTTTTTCCACTTTCTATACTGACCTGCTATGAGGAGTACTTTTATTTTGTTGTCATAATCGGATGTATTCATTACAACTGTTGCATTGCTTTTGTCATCTGGAAGAATAATTATAGATTTATATACTTTGAGTGGTTTAATTGCTTTCCTCTCACAATATGGTCTGTTTGAGTTCAATTTTTGTTGCTTGTCAAGTGTTCTTTTTATTATCCAGTTTAATTCTGCTGCTTCTTCTAAAGGCAATTTTTGAGTAACTTTCTCAGTGGCTGTCATTATATCTAATCAAGGGTTATTAGATGGTGTTATGACAAAGTTTAATCCTCTTTCAAGAACAGAAATTTTGTTATCTGTTAGATGCTTAGAACTGAGATTTTTTACAGATGAAGTTGTTACATTCTTTATAAGATTAAAATTTTTAAGATGGTAAACCGTCATCTAACATCTAAATTTAGATCATTCTCTCTTATTATACATGTATTTTAAAAACAAATTAATCTATATCAAGTAAGCCAGACATTTGAGCATAGACTTCCACAATTGCATGATAATTTAAAATCTTCTGAAGACAAGTTATAATTATCTAAATAAATATTTTATATAAAACTGATGAAATTTTGTTAAATCTGTACTTTTTTTTATCTTTTTGTTTACTTTTTTAAATATCATCTCTTCCATATTCTTACAAACATTTTGACCATTAGAATTTTTTTACATAAATTTGAAAATAGTTTCTCTATTTAATTTCAGCATTTCCTACAGTTTTCCATTCTTCATAAATTTAATTGTACATCCGCCTCTTGATTTAAAATACTTCATATTTTAGAATATGTTTTGGGTACAGGATTTACTATCTTTGTTATTTTTAATGTTATATATTGTGCCCTTTTGTATGGGTCTCCATAAATTGTTATATTAATTTATTAAAAAATTTTAAATTTAAGATATATTACAGCTATATGATGTTGATTTTATTTATAATAATCTTTCAAAAGTTTAATTAAAGTAAACTATGAATATTTGATATGTGAAGTTGTGCTAATATTTGAGAGAGACGTTTCAATAAAAAAAATGATAATATTATATGGTTGGGAAAACTGGCCATGATCAATACTGCATTAATAAGTTTTGTAAATAAATGTTTAAAGCTAAAAGTTTAAAAAAAGACAAGTTAAAATTAAATGCATATATATTTATTGTTGATAAAGATTAATATTTAGTAAGTGAATATAAATATTTTTTGTTATTAATAGTATATAATAGAAGATTAATATTTGATTTTATAATATCGAATTATTATTTTAAAGTTGTTATAGTATATTATTTTTTTTAAAAATATTTATTTTATAAAATTGAATTGTTAGTTTATTTTTAGATAATTACAAGCGTTTATATCTGTGTTGTAAGTCAGGTGACAGATAGACATATGTACACATATGCTTGTAAGTTTTTTAGTAAAGTTGCAAAACTGTTTTAAAATTCTATTGTAAAATTTATAAATATTATATTGGCTATCACGAGATAAAAATAAAAATAATTAGTGTCAAATATTAAATCTGATTTTTAAAATATTGTTTAAAAAATATAATGTACAAAAAATAGACTTAGTTTGTTTAGAAAAATAGTCTTATAAAAGTTAAAAGTGAAATAAAGTAAAACATATATTTTGTAAAAAAATGTTTAATGGATTTAAATAAATGATCAAAATTAATTTAAGAATTAAATAGTGTAATAAATAATAAATATTAAATAAGTCATTATTTATTTTTAATTTCGTATTGTTGGTAAGATATGTAAATAGGCTAGCAAGGTGATTGTTTAATTTACCAATCAAGTGGGTAATTTATTCCGGTATAAAAACGGAGGTTCAATTGTTCAGGGGGTGATTGTAATTTCTTTTAAGTGAAGTGTGCTATTAAATATAGCTAAGTAAAAAATTATAGACGCTCTTGTAATAGTTTCTTAATTTATAAGAGAGTAGTTTTAAATAATTTTATAAAAGTTTACCGTTTAATATGCAGTGCTAATTTATTTATAGTTCCCTATTGATCGTCTCTATCAAAGCTCAATTTTACTATCAAATAATCATGAAAATATCGTATATTGATAAAATGTGTTGGAAACTTTATATTAAAAATATAGTGAACGCTGGATTAACTAGGAGAATTACTAGTTGGATAAAAATAATATATTGGACATTATATGAATTTAAAAGTTGATTATAATTAATTTTTTATAAACAAATATTTTAAAGAAAAATAAATACTTTTTTATGAAGAAAGTATTTTTAAATTATATATTTTAATATATCTTTTGGTAAAGATATGGAAGTTAATAATAATTGCAGAAATACTTGCCTTATTAAGTCTTTGTTATTTAAAAGACTAGATGTTGATAGCTTTTAAAAAAACTGATAATTCGGAAATTTAATTGATAAATAAATACTTATAAAAACGTTATAATATTTAAATTCTATATGCTGGTTATATAGAAAAATTTAAAAAATGTTTTGCTGAATATTTTAAGAAATGCGCATAGAAGTATACGTGGATATCCAAGTCAATTTTTATAAAAACTTAAATTAAACATTTAACTATTGATTAATCCTAGGAAGATAATAACTTTTAAATAAATCCAGATCCTATAAACTGTTTTAATTATTATTTTGTTTCTTTATGGTGGAACTTATTTTATCTTATTTTTTTTTAAAAAAAAACGTTTTCCATTTATTTCATAAAAACTGTTTAAACACGTGATGTACCGGAAAAAGGAAGTGGTGTTGGTAAAATGTTGTGCCTAGGAAAAAGAACAATTGTGGGTGGAAAGAAGACACCGTTGGATTTTATGTAACATATTTTATTTTCTTAACTAACATAGATATTTAATTATTTATTGATTTATTAGAGATAAGAGAGGTACATTTTAAAAGTAACTACATAATAATATAACACTTAATTTCATAAAGTTTATTTTTTTATATAATTTTATAACACGTAATATTTTAAGAATAATTGTTGAGTATAAATGTGATATTATTTTTTGTAAAGCTATAATCCTGGAGGACATCGTTTGGCTGATTATAAATTGGAGTATCATTTATGGTAATAATTATATAATATTAATAATTTAATGTATTTTGCTTTGTTTTCTTTAGATAAACCAAATATTATTTGATTGTTGAGTGAATGTATAAATATTTAAAGAATATACACGCATAATACTATCAATAATAGTTTTATTTTAATATGCATACTTTATTTTACAATATAATCTTATTACAACGTAATAAGAGTTATCCAGAAATAATTATATGATTCTTTTGTGAATACACTTTAATGTTTTCTGTTACAATATTAGGAATTTGATTTATTATATTAGTATGAGTCATTTATATTTATTTTAAGTTAGTAAGAAGTAAAAAAAATATATCTATATATTTTTTTTTTTTATTAGACAAGTTAAATTAATTTTATATAGAAATTTATATTTTTGTTTGAAGTGTTTATCATATATAGATGATGAGATATAAGAGAGTTTGGATAGTCATTTTTTTTTTTAAAAATTGGTAAGCTGATACTGAAGTTAAATAAGATTAGAATGATATTTGAAGATAGGATTTTATTAAGAGGGAATAGGAATAACAAGTAGAGAAGAATAGTAGTTTAAGTGGAAAAGAATCATAGAATTTTATTTTAATATAATAACTTTATAAAAATTGGTAATTTATAAATAAAAATTTTGTCTTCACAAAATTGTTGAATAATTTTTAAATATTATTTTAAGAAAAGAACATATATGTATTGCATATTTTGGTAAGACATATATTATGAAATTACATCAGAATGAAGTAAATAATTATATAATAAATAAATGTCACATAATATTACAAAGTTATACCAATTTATACATTAGTTGATATTTAGTTAATGCTAATAATAAATGTAATACATAATAATTACATTATAATAGAAATAGCTATAATACTTAAGTGGAGTAGCATTTTAATTATTAAAGTTTGTTTATTTTACATGTGCTACATAAGTGATATTTTACATAAAAGCCTTCTATTGTACTAAGTGATTATAAATGATATCTAGTAAAATATAAGTTCATAAACTCAATTAAATGTTACTGATAAAACATTTAAGAAATGTATGGATTATTTATTTTGGATTATGGAAATAATAACGATGTAAGAATCTTGTATTATTATTATTTTTCTTATTTTTATTTTTCTTGATTTCCACTTGTAATGTAAATAATGTATATAAGTTGTTTATTAAAGTTGATGTAAATAAATTTGTTTAAGTTGTTTTAAAAGTGTGTCGAATTCATTATTTTGCACCACAGCATTTGACAACAGATAATTTGAATAAAACATAATATTTGCACAATATGAATTAAATTATTATTATTTTAAAAAAAGAAATACAGTATTTTCTTAATATAATTTATAGAAATTTATTGACATTAACATATTATGTTATAATGGTCACAAAATAATTATAATGCACAATATAGGAGAATAATATTATTTATTGCCACATATTATTAAATTATAAGATTTTATTATATTTTCAATTAAGATACTATATGAAGATGAAAGACATGTAAATGATTTACTTGTTTTCTTAATAATTAGTAGTATAATAAAATAGATAAGGTTAACTTATACACTGGAGACTGTTATTATTAGTTATTTATTATTATTATAAGTTAGGTGTAGTTAGGTTTGATATTAAATCCCTTATCATGCCTATCTGCAAGAAGTATTATTACTTTAAGATAATTAAAAGAACCTGAGATTATTTAGTTATATTTCTTTGATAAAAGATTGAGATTTATTTATTACTATTATTGAAGTTAGTTAATTTTTTATAAAAGACATAGGAGTGCTATAGATGTATTAGTGAGATAATAAAGAAGTAATAGTATTCTTATGCCATTGAGATAATGTCTTAGAAGACATAGGCTCAATGTAAATTCATATTGCCACTTGTAACTTCACTTCATAGTCTCATGATTTAATAAATACTTATTTAATTAATGCATGATATTAAACCATATTAATTTTCTGTTAGTTGTACTAAATCTGATAAGATATAGTATTATAAAAATATATTAATAATAGTTATACATATTTTAGCCGAGCATAACGATTTAATTGAGCTAGTCATATTTTAAGTTATACTATATATTTATGGAAGTGAGGGTACAATATATAGTTTTTAATAAATTTCTTCCATACTTTTCAGGAATGCCATCCATTTAAAAATATTGCCATTTTTTTTCTTATTGTTGAAGTAGCATTCTTTAAAAAATCAAAACTGTTATTCCTCTGAAAGTTTTATTTTTTTTACAGTTTTTTTTTTGCCAATGTGTACTTATATTTTCTTGTATTATCATTGCCTCTTCGTTAGACAACATCGCAAAGTTTTTGTATATTCAGTTTTTAAATATTTCAATAATTCTATTTTTTTTTTATAAATAGCTTTATCTCATTTAAAAATTTACTAATAAATTGCTATCTTTTTGTGTCTATATCTGTATAGTTAATATCATAGAGTATCAATTTTCTTATTGATTTGTTCGGGTCTAAAGCCATCTTCAGTCTGATAATTTTTTAAAACAATTTATATGTTCTACTCTAAATTTACTGAATTTTTTTTTTTAATTAAAATTATCAACTATTAGCATTAACATATATTACATAAATCACTTTCAGTATTAAGACTATTAAATAAAGTAATGTATATAGTCAAAATACAACTCTATTGCGTTTTTATTTAGAAGTTTCAGTGTCCATTTTTGGGTTAGGTAATATCTCAAAAAATTGTAATATATAGTTGTTGTTTTTTTGCTAAATCGTCGATTATATTTCCTTTTTTATTTCTATCTCCATATTCAAATTTATTCACAGTACTTTTATATTTCAATTATTTACTAATTCCAATATGTTTAGCAAGGTCAAAAACATCCTCCACTTTTTTTTTATTTATAAAAATGAGAATTTGGTGGGGGTATAAACCTAAATTATTTACATTCAGAGTTTTCCATTAAGATGATTAACCAATATTACTACCATATCTCATATGCTATCATTGTTCACAATATTTACTTTTTTATTTAGAAGCAATCACATTCAATTTGTGATTTCAATATTTGTGTTATTGTGGTATACTTGTAGCTTTTAAAATCAATGACCATTTTGTCAATTAGACAAAATCCAACAATGTCCAAAGTCCCATTTAATATTAGATGTTCATTTATTCATATACTTTTTTTAGTTGGAAATAATCTATAGTAATAGATAGCTAAATAAAAATATTTATAAATGACAGTTTGAATTCACAATCAGAAATTTTTATTACATTCTGCATACAATCACTAATTTCTATCTTGACTAAAAATTGTATAGCTTTTCAAAACTAAGAGCTACAATTTACTTTTTTTTTGTCAGAAATTTAAAGAAAGTGATCATTCTCACGGAATTAATTCATTTTGACCGCAAATAAATCCAGATAATGTTCAGCTATGAAGTATCAGATAGCTAATAAAGTTGGAAAATTTATTTCGATCAATGGACAATCTATGATTATTTACTATATGAATAATCACGTAGTAATAACAGCTACAAAAATGAAAACTATAGAGTAAAAGTGAGAAAATTATCCTACTTTCTTTCTAAGATCTCAATGAGTAATCAAAATATTTTCTTTTATTTAATATCCAACTTCTCTTGTAAATAATAATTGAAAATTAAACTTTAAAATAATTCCAAAATAAAAAAAATTGCAAAGAAGAAACTTTACTATTTACATGGTATTAAACTTTTATGTTCGTTTCATATTTCAATTTTTATAAACCTCATTTATTAAATTAAGATTATTTTTACTATATCTTTAGTGATCGTTGACTTGTTAATAGATAGAATAATATTTGAGAAACTTCTGTAAGTTTAGATATATTGTTTAAATGAAAAACACCTTTTTGTTGATGTTGGACTTCACCTTTCAACTTTTAACAGAATTATTATTATAACAATATATATATATATATTGTAAACTTATATTTACTATTGTAATTAATATGGTCCAAAAATGTAAAAAAAAAAATTGGCTTTTTTTATTAGTTATACAACGTAAATCCACCACTATTATTAGTCAGATAGGAGATAATATGATAAAAAAATTAAAAGTTTCTCATAATACGTCCGAAAAATATAATTTTTAGAAAGTATTTAAAGATATGTTCCTAGAAGATTTTATTGATCAATGTATATATAAAATATATGCGTGTGTTATTACTTTGTTTGAAAAGCACAGTTGATTTTTTATGTATAAATAGAAAAACCGATGCATGGAATTGATATTGTAGAAAAATAAATACAATATAGGATACACTAAATTAAACATAATAATAACAATATTTGAAACAGTTCTACAATAATGATATTGCAATAACTGCAACTGAGATTATTTTTCAGTTAAATAGTAAAGGAAACCGCTCATTTAAATATATATATATATATGCATTCATGTAATTGCTATATGTGTAAAATTTCATAAATTTTAAAATTTATAAATGTAAAACTAATAAATTAAGTTATTTTGTTTGGTGTTACATTTCAATTAAAAAGTATTTATTAAATGAATTTAATAAAATAAACATTTGAGAATTTTAGAGGGACTTCATTAATTATTTAGTTATTAATATAAATGATTGTATTTTTTTTCTTTCTTTCTTTCATTTTATCCAATGTTTGGAAATTTCCTTCTTAGAATAAAGGCAGACAATTTTGATCATTTGCTCTTCTGTATTACTATGACCATGAACAATTTTTCCCCTAGAAAAATCTAAAAGAAGAAAAGACTTGTGAGTAATGGTAATTACTTAAGATATCAGAGACTATAAATGTAATCTCTTTGAAAAATTCAAACAGTTTTGGTAAAACTAGAATGCATCCAATATCCGGTCAAATTAATTTCGAAAATAGCCATTTTTATATGTCTTTTCCAAAATGGCAGAGTAGACAAACTCACTCTCAGACACTTTGCCTAGTTGGAAAAAAAATGGATCTTCTCATCAAAATAACATGGATAAGCAACAATATTAACAACAGGTATGTATTATCACTAAATACTATTTTTAAAAAAATCTAATTTACTGCCTTCATCTATTAATGAAATTTTGAAAAATTGCTTATGGGATGCTCATTATAACACCAATCAAGTCATTTGTTTCTTCTTTCATCATAATTAGTGATATAATTTGTTTGGAAGCTATGGATTACCTCATTATGGATTAATAAAAATTAAAATTTTATACAATAAATCTAAATCCACATATAAATTCTCAGCTTTGGACAAAATGCTTAATTATTAATGAAAATCATTAAAATTAATTCATGTATGGATTATTATTTATTTGCTAGGTCTTATAAATTACTAAAACAGCATGCTATATAGCAAAATAAATTAAGTCTGTTTAAACCAAAGGATTAATAATCTAATACATTTAAAATATGTAATAAATGCTAACCATAAGGATACGTTTAAACTGACCTCTTTGCAGAAAACTCCAATTCATGTCATGCTTTCAATAATGGATTTAAGATTATAAATACTATAATATAAAAAAATATTATAAACATCATAAGTCGATCAACATATATTCTAAAATAGATTAATTGTGCTAACTATAAAAATACAGAAGAGGATTACTATATTTGCTTATTAATTTTTTTCTGAAAAATCAATATATTAAGTGTCACTAAGGATTTAATTTAATATATACTGCTTATATTAAAGTATTGCCAATAAATTACAAATATTGGAATACTTTGCAAAGTGTAAATATTTCCACAGGGTAATTCTCAACCGTTCATGAAAGTAGGATTACAATTTGTGAAATTTATAAACTTTTTTTTGTAATTGTTAAATTATTTAGTTTATAGTTATCATTAGTTTAATAATAAATAAAGAATAAAATTCTCAAGAAAATGCTGAGATAGGAAGATACAAGTAACAATTTTACATATTTTATTAATAATATTTGGGTGTGAGTATAATATATATGTGACTTATATTTACATTGGAGTCTGGTTGCATTTAGTTAAACTAAGTTATAAACTTATATAAACCCCTTTATATTTAATTTATTTTACATTTTATTAGTCCTTGAATTCAATGTCATATTAATAGGTAGTTAAACATTCTGAGTAGATGACTAAGTCACTAAGAAATACTTTTCTGTATAATGCCTATAAATTGTATAATTTGAAATGCCATACTATGCAATAAAACAGTCTTATAGTATCAAAAAGCTAATCATATTTATTAGTAGAGATACACATCTAATTATTTACACTTTAGATGTAAAAAGAATAATCAGTTACTCTAGAAAAATATATGAATACCAAAATGAATGAAGCTATGTATTTTGTATAGCATTAGGAGTACTAAATTACTCCAAAGCAGTGAAAAAACTAGCCAACTTTTATAGAATAATGTTAATAATCTATTAATTATTGTTATAAAGATAATAAAGAACATTATAAAAATTATTACTCTCTTTTAAGTGAGATTAGGTTTTGAGTTATTACTGTTGAATCCTCTTCAATAGAGTCCCATATCTTTGCAACACTTTAGAATTACACACATAAACATAACTTGAGAATAGCTAATTCACAAACATTAGACAATAATATTTATTAAAATTGTGATAGAATCTTATCATTACTAACATCATCAAAAATGGAAATAAAGAAATCCAGTATGCTATTCTTTCTTATGATTTATAACACAAAATGAAAATCATATACAATACCTAATGTAAATATATATTAATCATACATAAAAAGCCTTTTTCAGTACATGCTTAAGTACCCTTGTGCGAAGTTGTGATTATTTATTAAGCACATAAGAAATATGTAAATACCTTTTAGAGAAATTTTTGTTATATTCACCTTAAATGTTTATAATAGTCAAGCAATGTCTTTTTTGACTATAGAGAGAGCTCTCAAACCTCAACATAAAATGGTAAGTTTGAAGTCTTTCTTATTTAGAAATAATAGTCTTTGCAAATATTCATCGGATAAAGGCAAAAATATTGAAATATATTCGAATAAATTGTTAAATGTTGGCTACAATTATAATCATATACACCTGTGTCTCATTTTACGCGATAGATAGGTTCCTCAAAAAACATGCGCAAATGAAATCGTGCAAAAATAGACGTAACTTATCTTGAAAAAGGGGGGATACGGACTGTGATTTTTCAAAAATTGCATAAAAGCAAAGCACCAACGTAAAATTACTTTAAAATTCGCACAAAAAAAAATAAGGAAATAAAATATGACTAATAAAAAATTTCAAATTTGAAAAAAATTGATGCAAGACAAACTTTTTTTAACTATAATATTTAATTTTATTCAAAATAATATATTTTTATGCATAATTACAGTACAGTAATTGACATTTTTTATACACATTTTAATTATTATCGCTCTTTTCCAATAAACAGGTTCATTTGCAAACTGGTAAAAAATCATATTCTTCACAAGAGGAAATACAACTAGCGCTAACTTCACTCTCATGTTGTGTTAATGGTTTTCTGGTGACAATGTAATTAGTAATTAATCTTTGAGACAATGATTTTATTAATTGTTTATGAAGCTCACGATATCCAGACATACAACCATTTAGCTCTCGTTGGAATTTAAGAGCATTGTGATTAGTGTCATTAATAAGAAAATAATTAAAAATAAACTTGCGGACACTAAAGATTAATAATTGATTACATTCTTTTTGAAAAAGCAAAAACAGAATGTGATTTAAAATGCAAAATTAACACGCACAATGTTTGAACAAATTTATATTATAATCTTGTAAAATTTAATGTGGGTATACATAAAATGTGGAAATCATGATTTTAATTTCATTATTTCATAAAATCTTACTATTATAAAGCACTGAAAATATTGAAATTACTAAGATGAAAGTCGAATTCCAATAATGTGCTATTACTTTCAATATGACATAAGTGCACAAAATTCATTATTTAAAGTAATAGCGCATTATTGGAGTTCGATTTCTGAAGAAATGTGAATCGCGTAACTTCAAAATCGCGTTAAATAAATCTGCGTAAAAAGAGACCCAGATGTATATAATGTTATTAGTGATTTTAATATGAGATATCAGAATAAAAATTTTAATAATAATATTGATCCTCCTGCTAATAAAAAATATGGATATCAGTACCATATATTTCGAATGATCAAGTAAATTTTATAAGGAAGATTTATAAAGGTATATGTGATATTGCATTTTACTCCTACATTAAACAAATTAATAAATAATTCTAAAGATAAAACCTCATTTATAAATAAAAATTGTATCATTTATAAATGGATGTGTTGGTGTGGTAGTGTATATATAGGTGAATGAAGATGTACATTGGAAAAAAGAACGAAAGAGCACTTGCTGTTGTTAAAAAGAGTTCAGAAATCAAATCAAAATTGCAAAGTAGATAATAATGTTTCAGCATCACTTTTCACAACCATAATAATTCATGTATTTATAGTTTTAACTTCAATTACAACAACTTTAAAATATTGCAAATTGAAAAAAGTAACAACAAAAGAAAAATAAAAGAAGCTATGCTAATATACAAATACAAACATAACTTAATTAACAGGCAGGCAGCAAATGTTAAGGTCACAGAATTATAGGAATATTATTCTTTCAAAGTGTTAGTTGACAAAGATTATGAGGATAGTCAAAAGGGCTCCTAAGTGGATAAAAGTTTTAAAATATATCTGATTACTGTATTTATAAATATTCAACTATATAATTATGTATATTGCTTTGAAAAAATAGACATTAAATTATAATATTATTACACACACGTATATATATATATATATATATATATATATATATATATATATATATACGTATATGTATGTATGTAGGAGTTTTTAGCAAAAAATAAAATTAAAATAGTATAATTAGTAACAAGATATTAGAAAATAATGATAGAGAGAGAAAAGAGAATATTGTGCCAGTAATACTCAAAATCTTTAAACACCAATAAAAGAATTCAAGAGCAAAATGAAAAAATTCAAGTCTAAAGTGAAGGAAATCAAAAGTAAATGAAAGAATTTAAAAGTGAAATGATAGAAATCAAAGCTAAATTGAAAGAATGGAAGTCAAAAGACTTTTGAAGAAAGGATATTAAAGATGGTAGACAACAGAATAGAAAAGTAGTACTAAAAGTCAAATAGGTAGAGTCAGAATTGAATGACCACAAAAAATACAATGAAGAGAAAGTTCACGATGTAGGAAGATAGCTAGAGAAAAAAATAGACAAAATACACCATGAACAAGAAGATTTTATTAAAAAGGTACCAGCTAAACAACTAGTTAAAGAAATGAAGCATCAACAGGAAAGCCAAACTACATAAATAATGATAGAAAAAAAGAAAATGTACCTAATTGAGTTAATTAATTTTTTAAAGTGAATATTTTCTATGGATATGAGAATGAATCATCATGGAACATATAACTATCTTAGAAAAATATTCTGAGATAAATTCAATGACTGAAGGAGTCAAATTGGTGGTAGAAATTAGTCACTTACAGGAGGCAGCACAAGCTTGATGGGAATCCATGTTTGAAAAACCAGTCAACTTTGCATAATAAGAACAGGCTCTAATAAAATGCTAATGGAATGAAGATTACCAAAAAGGTATAAAGCATAGTCAGACTCAAGGAAAATGCCAAACAGTGGAACTGTATGTGCCTTTTTATTAGAAGTCACTAAGCTAAGAGCATTAATAGCATGCCCGTTGCCAGAAAAACACATTATTAAAATAATTAGAAAGATTTTATCAACTCAGTGCAACATTTATTAATAGACACACAATGTGAAACAGGCAAACATACTTGCTGAATTATGTAGTGTCTTTGATGATAATAAGTGTGATGGCAAAAAGCCAGTATCGAAATCAGTATGAGTTTCAACCCTATGAAGTTAATGCTCTACAGGTAAACATAAAAGATCTACATAATCTAGGGTCTCTGGGCAGAGTAAAAGATAAGAAACAATATGCCAACATGTAAATAAAGAAGAAATTCATTCACAGTCTTTGTCTCCAGGAGAGAAATTTAGAGCTCTGAATGGATCTCCAGAAAAAAACCTGGATATTAAATGGAGGATTGGTGTAACCAGCAATGAAAATGGTCAAGGTCTCCATCACTTCAGCCAACTTTGAGTTATAAGATCAGATATCATTAGTACATAAGTCCAGATAGTCTGTATCATGAAGACCAAATCCTATCCACCAGAAAAGAATGAAGAAAAAAATGAGAATGGATAAATAATTTAGTTCTTATAAGATTACAGATGAGCTAAGTTTCAGTAATAGTCATGATGGTGTTATCATTGTTAGCAGAGCCACATTGTCATATCAGTTGGGAAGTTTATATCTCTGTACTACACATACAAACATAGTTGTACAAAAGTTGTCTGGAATGGTCTTTAAGTCTCAGAGTAGCAGGTTTTCAGAAAGCACTGAAGGTGAAAATAAAAATATCAGGAACACTACAGGACTATCAGGAATCAATTGATCAAGGCTCCAATGTGCAGTAATAAACTTGGGTTCATTAGTTCCTGCTAGGTATTGGCTACATTAATATCATTGATTAGGTTGCAGAAAATATGTATGATCTATGACATTCTTCTACTTATTATTTGTGTCTCACCAGTTTTATATTCTTAAAAAATTGCCCAAATAAATATATATATATAAATTGTCCCTGCTTATAAGTCAATATATGATAGGGTGACCAGACTGGTTCAATCAAAAATAATGACATACTGACCAAAATTTTTTATGGCATTGCATCCTTTTTTTATATAAAAGTCCATTCCTGTGCATTTATTGTAGATATACTTCTTCTTTAGCATGTTCTTTATTGCTTAGGGTTATTAATATTCCTATTAATTTTATCACTAAAGAAAATTAATATTAACAAAGAATTAGTAAAACTACAATGTCAATCAAAGCCGATGCAAGCACATTTCAAATTTTAGCCTACAAAAATCCAACTGCATATGCTCCAAGGTGAGATTGTATGCAACAATGCATCTAGCTTGAGAACCCAGCCATATAATGTAATAGTGATCCTTGTTTTGGTGTTGGAATTTGTCTGAAGTTTTTATAATATTACTATAGAGACTGAAATGAACAAAGAGGGCCAAGAAACTATCATTTTTGTAAGAATTACTTATATAAGACAAATAATAATTATAAGTATTTGAAAATCAGGACATACAATGGTCCTGAAAAGACATTTCAGGGAAACTGGAGCATCTAATTAAAAATAGGGACAAATCCCAAAAAATCAGGACATCTGATGACCCTAGTATATGACCAACAGTATATATTAGATATAAAAAAGAAAGAAGTAAAATCTTATATATATATGAAAAATAAATACAAGTTAGTCACATAACCTGCTATCACTTGTTATTTATGATCAATAGATGGCGTCTTTACCAAAACCGCCGAAACAAGTGTAAAATATTTTTACATAAACGCAAAAGGAGTCAGAATTAACTACCTCTTTCATTTTGCTCACCTCCAGATCAGCTGATTTCAAGCTGGTTTGCTTTCGTCAGTGGAAGGATAGAGCTATAGAAACTAGGTCTAAAAGACTGACTCTCAAGCGTTTATGCAAAACGTTTATATCAGTTTGCAAGCGTGAATTTTTCAGACTGGTAAAGTCTTCAAACTCAGCCTAGCAAGCTAGATATCTATATGGGTCTGATCTCAGTTCAGTTTCACCACATAGTCAAAGTCTCTGCAATATATATCATTGCAAGAAAACTTTAAAGGTACATTTATGAAAAATAAATACAAGTTAGTCACGTAACCTGCTATCACTTGTTATTTATGATCAATAGATGGCGTCTTTACCAAAACCGCCGAAACAAGTGTAAAATATTTTTACATAAACGCAAAAGGAGTCAGAATTAACTACCTCTTTCATTTTGCTCACCTCCAGATCAGCTGATTTCAAGCTGGTTTGCTTTCGTCAGTGGAAGGATAGAGCTATAGAAACTAGGTCTAAAGACTGACTCTCAAGCGTTTATGCAAAACGTTTATATCAGTTTGCAAGCGTGAATTTTTCAGACTGGTAAAGTCTTCAAACTCAGCCTAGCAAGCTAGATATCTATATGGGTCTGATCTCAGTTCAGTTTCACCACATAGTCAAAATCTCTGCAATATATATCATTGCAAGAAATCTTTAAAGGTACATTTATGAAAAATAAATACAAGTTAGTCACGTAACCTGCTATCACTTGTTATTTATGATCAATAGATGGCGTCTTTACCAAAACCGCCGAAACAAGTGTAAAATATTTTTACATAAACGCAAAAGGAGTCAGAATTAACTACCTCTTTCATTTTGCTCACCTCCAGATCAGCTGATTTCAAGCTGGTTTGCTTTCATCAGTGGAAGGATAGAGCTATAGAAACTAGGTCTAAAGACTGACTCTCAAGCGTTTATGCAAAACGTTTATATCAGTTTGCAAGCGTGAATTTTTCAGACTGGTAAAGTCTTCAAACTCAGCCTAGCAAGCTAGATATCTATATGGGTCTGATCTCAGTTCAGTTTCACCACATAGTCAAAGTCTCTGCAATATATATCATTGCAAGAAAACTTTAAAGGTACATTTATGAAAAATAAATACAAGTTAGTCACGTAACCTGCTATCACTTGTTATTTATGATCAATAGATGGCGTCTTTACCAAAACCGCCGAAACAAGTGTAAAATATTTTTACATAAACGCAAAAGGAGTCAGAATTAACTACCTCTTTCATTTTGCTCACCTCCAGATCAGCTGATTTCAAGCTGGTTTGCTTTCGTCAGTGGAAGGATAGAGCTATAGAAACTAGGTCTAAAGATTGACTCTCAAGCGTTTATGCAAAACGTTTATATCAGTTTGCAAGCATGAATTTTTCAGACTGGTAAAGTCTTCAAACTCAGCCTAGCAAGCTAGATATCTATATGGGTCTGATCTCAGTTCAGTTTCACCACATAGTCAAAGTCTCTGCAATATATATCATTGCAAGAAAACTTTAAAGGTACATTTATGAAAAATAAATACAAGTTAGTCACGTAACCTGCTATCACTTGTTATTTATGATCAATAGGAAGAGCGTCTTTACCAAAACCGCCGAAACAAGTGTAAAATATTTTTACATAAACGCAAAAGGAGTCAGAATTAACTACCTCTTTCATTTTGCTCACCTCCAGATCAGCTGATTTCAAGCTGGTTTGCTTTCATCAGTGGAAGGATAGAGCTATAGAAACTAGGTCTAAAGACTGACTCTCAAGCGTTTATGCAAAACGTTTATATCAGTTTGCAAGCGTGAATTTTTCAGACTGGTAAAGTCTTCAAACTCAGCCTAGCAAGCTAGATATCTATATGGGTCTGATCTCAGTTCAGTTTCACCACATAGTCAAAGTCTCTGCAATATATATCATTGCAAGAAAACTTTAAAGGTACATTTCGGCGGTTTTGGTAAAGACGCCATCTATTGATCATAAATAACAAGTGATAGCAGGTTACGTGACTAACTTGTATTTATTTTTCATAAATGTACCTTTAAAGTTTTCTTGCAATGATATATATTGCAGAGACTTTGACTATGTGGTGAAACTGAACTGAGATCAGACCCATATAGATATCTAGCTTGCTAGGCTGAGTTTGAAGACTTTACCAGTCTGAAAAATTCACGCTTGCAAACTGATATAAACGTTTTGCATAAACGCTTGAGAGTCAGTCTTTAGACCTAGTTTCTATAGCTCTATCCTTCCACTGACGAAAGCAAACCAGCTTGAAATCAGCTGATCTGGAGGTGAGCAAAATGAAAGAGGTAGTTAATTCTGACTCCTTTTGCATTTATGTAAAAATATTTTACACTTGTTTCAGCGGTTTTGGTAAAGACGCCATCTATTGATCATAAATAACAAGTGATAGCAGGTTACGTGACTAACTTGTATTTATTTTTCATAAATGTACCTTTAAAGTTTTCTTGCAATGATATATTTTGCAGAGACTTTGACTATGTGGTGAAACTGAACTGAGATCAGACCCATATAGATATCTAGCTTGCTAGGCTGAGTTTGAAGACTTTACCAGTCTGAAAAATTCACGCTTGCAAACTGATATAAACGTTTTGCATAAACGCTTGAGAGTCAGTCTTTAGACCTAGTTTCTATAGCTCTATCCTTCCACTGACGAAAGCAAACCAGCTTGAAATCAGCTGATCTGGAGGTGAGCAAAATGAAAGAGGTAGTTAATTCTGACTCCTTTTGCGTTTATGTAAAAATATTTTACACTTGTTTCAGCGGTTTTGGTAAAGACGCCATCTATTGATCATAAATAACAAGTGATAGCAGGTTACGTGACTAACTTGTATTTATTTTTCATAAATGTACCTTTAAAGTTTTCTTGCAATGATATATATTGCAGAGACTTTGACTATGTGGTGAAACTGAACTGAGATCAGACCCATATAGATATCTAGCTTGCTAGGCTGAGTTTGAAGACTTTACCAGTCTGAAAAATTCACGCTTGCAAACTGATATAAACGTTTTGCATAAACGCTTGAGAGTCAGTCTTTAGACCTAGTTTCTATAGCTCTATCCTTCCACTGACGAAAGCAAACCAGCTTGAAATCAGCTGATCTGGAGGTGAGCAAAATGAAAGAGGTAGTTAATTCTGACTCCTTTTGCGTTTATGTAAAAATATTTTACACTGGTTTCTGCGGTTTTGGTAAAGACGCCATCTATTGATCATAAATAACAAGTGATAGCAGGTTACATGACTAACTTGTATTTATTTTTCATAAATGTACCTTTAAAGTTTTCTTGCAATGATATATATTGCAGAGACTTTGACTATGTGGTGAAACTGAACTGAGATCAGACCCATATAGATATCTAGCTTGCTAGGCTGAGTTTGAAGACTTTACCAGTCTGAAAAATTCACGCTTGCAAACTGATATAAACGTTTTGCATAAACGCTTGAGAGTCAGTCTTTAGACCTAGTTTCTATAGCTCTATCCTTCCACTGACGAAAGCAAACCAGCTTGAAATCAGCTGATCTGGAGGTGAGCAAAATGAAAGAGGTAGTTAATTCTGACTCCTTTTGCGTTTATGTAAAAATATTTTACACTTGTTTCGGCGGTTTTGGTAAAGACGCCATCTATTGATCATAAATAACAAGTGATAGCAGGTTACGTGACTAACTTGTATTTATTTTTCATAAATGTACCTTTAAAGTTTTCTTGCAATGATATATATTGCAGAGACTTTGACTATGTGGTGAAACTGAACTGAGATCAGACCCATATAGATATCTAGCTTGCTAGGCTGAGTTTGAAGACTTTACCAGTCTGAAAAATTCACGCTTGCAAACTGATATAAACATTTTGCATAAACGCTTGAGAGTCTGTCTTTAGACCTAGTTTCTATAGCTCTATCCTTCCACTGACGAAAGCAAACCAGCTTGAAATCAGCTGATCTGGAGGTGAGCAAAATGAAAGAGGTAGTTAATTCTGACTCCTTTTGTGTTTATGTAAAAATATTTTACACTTGTTTCGGTGGTTTTGGTAAAGACGCCATCTATTGATCATAAATAACAAGTGATAGCAGGTTACGTGACTAACTTGTATTTATTTTTCATAAATGTACCTTTAAAGTTTTCTTGCAATGATATATATTGCAGAGACTTTGACTATGTGGTGAAACTGAACTGAGATCAGACCCATATAGATATCTAGCTTGCTAGGCTGAGTTTGAAGACTTTACCAGTCTGAAAAATTCACGCTTGCAAACTGATATAAACGTTTTGCATAAACGTTTGAGAGTCTGTCTTTAGACCTAGTTTCTATAGCTCTATCCTTCCACTGACGAAAGCAAACCAGCTTGAAATCAGCTGATCTGGAGGTGAGCAAAATGAAAGAGGTAGTTAATTCTGACTCCTTTTGCGTTTATGTAAAAATATTTTACACTTGTTTCGGCGGTTTTGGTAAAGACGCCATCTATTGATCATAAATAACAAGTGATAGCAGGTTACGTGACTAACTTGTATTTATTTTTCATAAATGTACCTTTAAAGTTTTCTTGCAATGATATATATTGCAGAGACTTTGACTATGTGGTGAAACTGAACTGAGATCAGACCCATATAGATATCTAGCTTGCTAGGCTGAGTTTGAAGACTTTACCAGTCTGAAAAATTCACGCTTGCAAACTGATATAAACGTTTTGCATCAACGCTTGAGAGTCAGTCTTTAGACCTAGTTTCTATAGCTCTATCCTTCCACTGACGAAAGCAAACCAGCTTGAAATCAGCTGATCTGGAGGTGAGCAAAATGAAAGAGGTAGTTAATTCTGACTCCTTTTGCGTTTATGTAAAAATATTTTACACTTGTTTCGGCGGTTTTGGTAAAGACGCCATCTATTGATCATATATATATATATTATAATGGAATCGATTATATTTAAAGTCTAAATTGGGTTTGTTAAATATAATGGGATGATTAAATTTACCAGAAAGAGGATATGCATTTCACTATAATCAGATATTGAGTCTTCAGGTAGAATGCTAGAAATGAATGAATGAAATATTGTCCACGATTATATCTATCTTTATTATGCTAGCTCAATAATTTTTAAATAAATTTTGATATAATTTAGACTAGTTCATCTATCTCTCATTCCTCTTTCAGTCACCATTATGCCATGATATTCAAACTCATGAAGAATTTGCAATTAGCTCTTTTCAGGGATAATTTCAAAACAAGACATTATATAATATGCCTCCATATAAGCATTAACTAATAATTGATACTCATATGATGTTTATAATATTAGCATATATATAATATAATATAATAATGATTAGACAAAGAGATCAGGTTAATAACTCAATATTTAATAAACAATAAAAAATATAATGTAAAAGATAAATAAGATATCAATAAATAAATAAGGATAAATTTTATCATTTCAAAATATTAATAAATAATATTTCCATCTAACAGCTATGATAAACTTCTATGTTATAATAAACTATTCAAAAGTAAAGAATATAATTTAAATTAACAGATATATAAAACAATATCTATAAATTTTAAAATTAATAATTTAAATAACATTAATTTATTTACAGTTTTTATTCAAATGTTTTATAATTATTAATATATAAGTACTATTTACAATTGTATAACTTATATATTATATGTATTTATAATAAATAAAATACATTAAATGTTTATTATATTATATAATAAATATAATAAATCTATTTTAAATATCTGTTAAATTATAACCATTTTTTTATATTTCATTTAATTTTGATGAATTATGTCAAACTTTCAATTCGGGTTTACAATATTAAATTTAAATATTCCTATTAAAATATAATGATGCCAAATTTGAAATAATAATAATAATAATAATAATAATAATAATAATAATAATAATAATAATAATAATAATAATAATAATAATAATAATAATAATAATAATAATAATAATAATAATAAACATATTAAAATAATACAAGTATTATAATATATATATATAAATAAATAAAGAAAAACTTATTTTCCAGGATGAAGAATAGATATATTAAGTCTGTAGTTCATAATCCTAATGAAGATCTTTTACAAAGTATATTAATCCATTGGTATAATGATGATTTATTTATTCTTAATTGATAAATTGTTTATAATATCCAATGATTTGATTGATATAATATAAAATAAACATTCTTCGAATGTTGATGTTCTTATTCTCCATTTTTCTATTATCATTAGACGCTCTTTACAACAAATATTTCAAAATAGCATGTAAGTTGGTTTTAAAACCTTTACAATATAACGTTGTTTTTTTACTCACTACACATTGAAATATTCTTTTTATATATAATTATTTTAAATATATATATAGGTGGAATAACAAAGTTTTAAAATAATGTAGTGTCCAAAAAATTTAAACAGATGTTCTTTTCTTTTATATTGCTATTCCTTTTAAGATTTAACCCTTAAACCACTAATTATATTATTGGTTGTATGAGGTAAAAATCAAATCTTTTAATTGGCCAACTCACAAACTGAAGACAAAGCCTATTGTTAAAACATATTCGCCTATAATATTAAATTCAACTCAGATACGTTTATAAAAAGTATATTACTAATTTTTCAGGTTATGAAAGAGAATGAAAGTTCTTTCAAAAATAAATTGCTATTTATTTATTATAAAATATATTCAATTTTGGCAAATATAAAGTGAATGTCTAAAAAAAGTGCTGACGCAAACGCTTTTTTTCAATTTTACGTTATCGAAAAGTAAAGATTTTTTTTGCTAAATCTTAAATATTTTTACTAAAATCTTCAATATTTTTCGAAAATAATTTTGTTTTTTTGGTATATTTTTTAAAAATCTAGTTTAATTTCTCAAATTATATTTTTTTAATACTTAAATTGCATTCAAAATGAAAATCTCAGCGTTTTTCTTTATTTTCTTTGATCAGGCGGTTTCTTTGTTCTTTCCAGCCAATCAGAATGTCTTTTTCAGCTGAGAGCCGGCTGACAGTGAATCACTGACAAGGTTCTTTCTTTGTTTAGTTTAAAATGTGGTTTTTTTGATTTTTTACTTGTAAAATAATTCGGAAGAGGGCACCATCTTACAGAACTTTTAAAAACCTAATCAATAACTGTCAAACGAATATTTTAGCATAAGAACTAGCAGAGTTAGAGTGACGTCAGATGTCGACGAGATGCCTCATAAGAGGTGGTTGAAGAATTAATAGAAAATTAAAATACTTTTCTTATAGTCTTTTAATCCATAGAATTATCTTAATTTGGAAGAGTTAATATTTAATTTCAAACAGTGAATAGTAATATTTATATAAAAAAAAGTTATTTTAAAAAGAAATGATTTTCTTTTCTCCTCTTCAATAACTAAAGACAGAATGCCTCTCCTCATGTATTTTGTTTCATTTTCATGCTTAATTTAAATATTAATTGTTCAATAGACATTAAGATTTAATAATAATAATAATAATATATATATATATATATAATTATTTATTTCTCAACTTCAATTCTGGCATTTACTCAAAAGGTTGACATTAATGTATGTATTATTTAAAGTCCACACACACACATATATATATATATATGCATACACAATAAAATAGTCAAATAGATTTTATATTTATAAATAATTTCATTAGAGATAAAAGTATGTTAAGTTAATAATAATAACTGGAAGTTACTATTATAATATATATATATATATATATATAATATATATATATATATATATATATATATATATAGTACCAGTCCAAATTTCTTTCTACTTTGGTCTTATAAATAAATGACCTACATATGCACTTGAAGTGACGTATGTACTAAAGTTAAAAGATCAATAATAATTCTCAGTAATACCCACGAGTAAATACAAATAAATATGTACTGAAGAATTACTAGAGGAGGGGGATTTAATCTTAAATAGTCAATCAAAACCCTTCCTTGTTAAATTAAACCCACTCCCATCCAATTATATATTTTACTGTTGGTTTCTTTTCTTTCTTTGCATACCTTTGAAAGTATTGCATTATTATACAGTCTTTATGCACTACCCCTGGCAAAGAATATCTCCTCAATCACTTTTTTCTCTTCTGAGAGAGTATGCAAATAAGTTTTGACCACTATAATTAACAAAATAAATAAAGAAAAGCTTGGATTCTAAGTACAATTATAATTTAACCCCCCTCCCCGATAAGTTTTATTCTGCTAACTAGCTCATTCTATTATTTGTCATCTCAGGTTATTTGGGTAAGTATGTTGAGTATATATATGTATAATGTTTATGAATTGCAAATAGATTTAAAATGCAAATGAATTACACTAGAAAACAGTTTAAAGATATAGAATAATATTATTTATTTTACCCATTCTTTACCCTGAATATATTTTATTTATTGATTTCTTTTAAGCAGATTGACTCAATAAGTATTCATCTATTAAAAAAAAACTTAATTTCCTAAGGTGAAATTTGGGTCAATCTATAAATACCGTAACTTTCAATTGGCTCAAAGCATATAAGATATAAAAAAGAGTTGCATAATGGGTGTGGTCTATACCCCCTCCCCACTTTATAAATAAATGTGTAGTAGTAGTAGTAGTAGTAGTAATAATAATAATAATAATAATAATAATAATAAATAATAATAATAATAATAATAATAATAATAATAATAATAATAATAATAATAATAATAATAATAATAATAATAATAATAATAATAATAATAATAATAATAATAATAATAATAATAATAATAATAATAATAATAATAATAATAATAATAATAATAATAATAATAATAATAATAATAATAATAATAATAATAATAATTAGTAAAAAATTGGTTTTTAAGTTTATGAATATCTCTAACATTTATATTTTCTTTCATATTACTTTTTAATATTAAATACACATAGGTATTTTTTTGCTTAGAGTTATTTGTTAATAGACATCATCTATGTCACCCTTGTTCTGGATGCATAGTTATAATGCTGAAATTACATGGGCACTATGAGTTGAAAAAATAAAGGGCCCCTACACATAGCATATCTATGTTAGACACATGGCATAAATCTTCAAAATGTTACATATCAAAAAAAGTTGTTAAAAGAAAATGATTCATAATAATACTATACTGGCAAATAAGGAAATATATAATATACCACACAAAATTAATAATACATAAAAAAATATAAAAATATACACTCATCCTGGGTTCTTAATTCCCTCCAAATTAAACTTCTATGTGGACCATATGACCACTAAAACAGGGCTGCAAAGATTTATTTGCTTCAACACATGCATTGTCTAGTTCTTCAAACAGGATAGGCTGGATTTCTCACACTCACATCTTGCCGATAAAAATATGAACGGGCAGGTGCACTGCTATGCAAAGTCTACTCCATCTTCATTGGGTCTACAAAACAAAACATTTGTACCATCTCTGTCATGTTTTTTCCAAGATATTTTAATATGACTTTCCAATCTAGTTGGTTTTTACAGCAGACTTTATCATAAGAAAATGGTTTTATATGTTCATTTCAGTTGCAAGCTTATTATTGCAAACTAGATAATTACAGTTTCAGAATTCCAGTATTGCTTCTCTTTTAGATTATAAGATGAGTCTTTGGGTTAATGGAGAAATAAACAAAACTTTTGCTTCATTTCTTTTTAGAATTGGTGTATTTCCACGAAGGATCTGGACTGTAATTTGGATGTAACTCTTCTCTTCCTTCTTCTCCTTTTGTTTTATGTTAGGTTAACAGCCGTTACCAAATATTCATAATAGCCATTCCACACAGGAATGATTTTTGATAATCATGTTGACTTTCTCTACTTTCCATCAGTAATAGTTGGAATAAAAACTAATAACGGATTTTCAATAGACTATAACTGCCAATTCAAACTGGATATGAAGGTGCCACTGCAGAAAATATATATAACAGCCCACCAAAGAATCAGTATAAGAATGATTGAAACTGCAAGAGTGAATCAAAGAATGAATGGGACTGAATGAATGAATCCTGAATAAATATTCCCAGCACCTGATAGGTAGCTTATATAGTCTGCCTATCAGCCACAATTTCATAGACCCCTCCTGTGAAATATTGCATCATCTAGAAAATCACTCATTTTATTTTATGTACATTCCTTTCAAAATTTTGTTTTAAAATCTCTCTTTTTTTAGAAAATTAATAGGCTTCCTTCGTGGAGTAATTAGATTACCCATTATATGTACATTCTTTAGATAAACCCACTTATTTCGATTTCAAAACAAATTAAAAGAAATTTTCCTTAATACAAACATATAAGTATAATGACAATGATTTAAATTCATTACTATAGGATTAAAAAAAAAATTTACATTCTTTCAAAAAAAATTTCTAAAAGTAACACACATATATATATATATATACACACAATTTTTTATATACGTGTGTTGGAACATCTACAAATAAGAATATAATATAAATAATAATAAAAAAATGTTTCAAACGTAAACCAATGTTCACTTCTTTCTTTCTTTCTTTTTTTGTACAAGTACAAATAACATAATAACGAATTGATAAATGATTATATCCACCATATAAATCTGTAATGTAGACAAAAGTATTTACAGTAATATTATATGTGTTTGTAGTGCATGTGCATGGGTAGGAATATAGCACAGACCAATTCCCATTATTTATGTAACAAGTTTTTAATAAAATCAGCTGGGCCAATTCTTTGGCTACAGCCATCTTGTGCAAGAACGTTTTATGGTCTGGCACAAGACCCTATTAGATGGGACAACTTTTGGCTTTATGAAAAGGTACAGTTATGTGTAAAATTTATTTTAAATGCTTATTGTAAATAAATATTCTATTGTATAGACTTGGTTATATGCTCTAAATAAATATTTTTTTTACTATTAATTAAATGCGTTTCTGTTTTGTTGCCATTATGACATTATCGCATTATCACATTTGTTACTCAAAAAATCTACTTTAATAAAGTTTTCATTATTAATTATTTTATAAGAGTAGACTTCAATGATCACATAAAATTTATTTTTCTGCTTTACTTATTATTCATTTTTACCTGCATATTAGAATTTATTTACTTTCAAGTTTATTCAATTTTCGTATTGTTCATTTTTACCTGCATTATCAGAAGATAAATACTATGTTATTTATTTTATTTCAAACGCATTTGTTATGTAGTTGGAATCATAAAATATATTCTTACTGCCTTCTGCATTACTTGATGTTATTGATTATTAAAAATTGCATCAGAAGACATGAAACTTATGTGTTTTATAGTTAGTAGAAATGAAATAGTTATACTTGAAGAACTTTGAAATATTTAGAAATGTTTCAATTTTCTAGCCACATATTATTTAAGTATTTAAATATTCTATTATTGTATAGTTTCATTTCTGCTTTGGTAAAATACTAATGCTAAGGATAAAACTAAGAGAAGAATATAAAATGCTTAATGTATAGCCTGAATAATAGTTATCACATTTTAAGAATGTTTAAATATATTATCATTATCATTTTTTTGTTCCAAGTGCAATTTGGATTGGAACCCTCAAATAAAGATATTTTAGAACCTAAGATGACATTTATAAAAGATTGTAAAAAAACTTATATTTTAAAAAAGTAAAAATAAAACCTGAGACAAGATTTAATTTAATACGAATTAGGAGAACTTTGTATATTAATAAATAATTAATTATTATTTTGTCTATAAGGGGACTCATACTCTGGAAAATCCATAGGTCTTATGGTGACCATGTGACCTATCATTTGTCCTGTGGTCCATCATTTTTGAGTGATCATGTTCTCAGACCATTTGGTAGGTTACAATATATACACATAGATATATTGGTTAATTAACATATTTCAAAATGTTAATAGCTAAATAGGTTTTAGAATTTTTTTATATAATAGTATTTCTCAACTTCATTTTCAATTTTTCTAATTTTTCTTTCTATTTATAATTATTTTGAGAATGGTTAATTGATAAAACTTTAATTATTTTGTTTTGTGAATACAGTTTTTCCATTAGTGAAAAAAGTAAATAAACAAAAAAAAAATTAATAAAATTAAAAAAAACTTATGTTGCATAACAACATTCCATAATTACAGATTGTTGATGATAAGTGGACACAATAGTTATAACTAAAATTTAATTTTTAAAGTAGTTTTTACATATGAAAATCACTAAAAGACAAACTTTTAGTGAAAATTTTTACTGTCAAATAATATAAATGAATTGTGACTATTAATATAACAAGGTGTTATCACAGTGATAATGAAAGCAAAATAGTGGTCAAGCGTCGGTGGCCTAGCGGTTAGCATAGCTGCCTTCCAAGCAGCTGGATCTGGTTCACTTCCCGGTCAACTTTTTGACATATGAGAAAAAAAATAGTGGTATCACATAAAGGGTTATCGAAAATCATCATTTATTATATAAGTTGAATGAATGATAAATTTCTATAAAAATGGTCTGTACTTAAATTATCTGATGTTTGTATCTGTCTAAAATGTCTATGTAAAGTGATTTCTTATTTTACTTGTAATGGCAATTCAATAATGAATGTTTAAAGGTATAGTATTTGGCACTGACATCTTTCCAGATGCTTTACATATTTTCAAAATGTTTATATAAAAAAAAAGTTCATTATTTAATTCAACATATTATCAAGTTTTAAAACAAAATTATTAAGTAGATATAATATTTATATTATTTACTCAACTGAAATAAAAGATAGTTTTATTTCAAGAGAGGGGTGTGTGTAAATTTTGCATAGTAACAGCTCCAAACAAATTACATTGCATAAAAGCTGGATAACATCTTTTTCAATAATATATTTTTATTCATCCAGACTATTATAGTCTTTAAATAGTTTTTTTTTACATTATTTCACTCTCATCATTTTATTTTTAGATGAGAGGTAGATAAGCAATTTGGCACAATAGATTTTTGATATGGACTAACTACTTTAAAATTTGGTATTAATTTATGATTTTTCTTTTACTTGAAGAAATGTATTTAGCTTCATTGCAGTATTGATTTTAATTTATAGACGAACTAATCACAAAACTATATTGCGTGAATATTATATGTGATCATGAACTTAAATGTTTTTTAAACTAACACGTGTTTATTTATATAAATATATATAATTTCTAAAAGCCAATGTTATCTAGCACTGTCTTTTACGACACTAATAAACTACTTTGTAATAGATTATTATTCAACAGCCTTCAATTAACGTATTGCGAGATAGTTAATTAATTTAAAAAATAGGACACTGGATGATAGAAATTATCATACATTAAAATAAATGCTGCTATTAATCTTATATAAAAATTGATTATTAGCGATTTTCACAGCGCATGTGTGAAGAGTAATTGACTTCAATAATATTTTATATTATATATAGATATATGTAAATTATTTAATCTCTGAATGCGCAAATATATATATTATATGATTTCATTTCTAAGTTTATAAAATAAAAAGTATTTATTTTAATGAGATTCTAATATATTGGAAAATCAATAAATCCATTTGTAGTTACCATGACATAAAATATTAAACAAAATATGTTAATGATTTTTAGAATAATGTATTTTAAAACTATTAACATGAAATTGTTAAAAAAAAACGGCAAATCTAGAACAACAACAGCAACAAAAAGAAAATTTTGATTTACAAATTAACACAATTATGCAAATTACTAAAACATGTTTTTATTTAAATATTTTTTTTTCTTTAACGTAAACAGTTGAAAACCATAATTGTTATTTGTAGTAGTTTTGTTTTACCAATAAGTAGTGGTGCAATGCTCTAAAATTGCTTAACAAATCCGACTAAAAACTGTTCATTTTCATATTGTAAGCAACGTTTGGGTTAAATAAATTTGTATATCTTTTATTCTGGTGTAGTTATTAAAATTTAGGATGTCAAGAACATCCATATTTGAAGAATAATAAAATAAGATAATTAACTACAATAACAAATATGAGTACCTGTCCATTTTCTTTTTAATTTACTCTTTAAATACTGCTTTGATGTAGATGATTAATAGAACAATTGAAGGTTCTTTGCAGTTGTAAAACCGATTTATTGTCATTTATCAATTCAAAGTGGAATCTAAAAACCTCTTCTTACTTTTCATTGACAGTTTTGTGTGTGTGTGTGTGTGTGTGAGGTTTTAGTTTTACTTGTCTTTTGAATTTCTTCTTTGATTTTGAGAAAATGGGAGAGAGAGTGGAAGATTAAGAGGGGGTGCTGTCAATTGTAAGTTTTCAAGTTTTTTTTGGATTTCTCATCATATAATATAACTGTACTTAGCAATTAATTGATGTAGAATTTAAACAACCATTTTTGATTTTTAATTGACAGATTTATTTGGAAATTTTTCTTATTATTTGTCTTTAAAAATTACTAAATTTCTTCTTTTTTATTGGCTTTTTAAAAAATGAGAAAAGGAAGAGAAGGAGGGGATTTGAAGGGAGATAGAAAACTCTCTCCCAGGAGTATACATTCCTCGACTCAGAAAATTCATTAAATTATTCGCTTATATTGATGACATCCTCGTCATACTCCCAGATCAAAAACATCTATCAACTCTATATTACATAATAGACAAATTCTCAAATGAATCACAGTTAAAATTCAATCCTGATAAATCAGCCTCATGGAAAATCTTAACAGGAAAGAAAATCAGCTCTAAATTTCTGGCCATGCCCCAGGCCTTCCTTGGTTTTCCTGTTTACATGTCTCAAACATCTATGTCCAAACATATCCAGAATTCTCTCCTGAACTCTACAATTCAACTAGTCCAAACACTCTCTAGGGTATACCTTTCACTACAAGGGAAAGTATCACTTCTCAATATGAAAGTTATATCCAAAATTGCTTATTATCTTCCCATAATCACATTAACAAAATCATTTATAAGAAAGATCAATAGACAATGCTCCCAACTCCTCTGGAGAGGGAAAATAAATTCCATAAGTATGGCGGGGATGCAACTCCATCGTAAAGCGAATGGTATGTCATTGCATTCTATTCTATCCTTATACTATCAGAAATCCCATACCCTGATTTATAACTTGGTTTTAAAACATGGCAACTTCATTACTTCAAAAGTAATACACCCAACTGACAAACCACCACCTCATAACAACTCCTGGCTTGATGTTATTCTTCAGTATCTCAACCAATATCAGATAATCACCAATACCACTTTCAACTCCAAAATTTCTATATGGGATGCACATCTAATTTTGCACCCAATCATCAATAATATAAAACCGTCCTTAGGAATCAACAATCACAAAATCACCTCTTTATTTAAATTTTTTAAATTAGAACCCAAATTTCTTACCTTCTTAATTAAGGTAAATCAAAATGCCATGCATACTAATCACTTTTTACACTTCAAGAGATATCTAAATAATATTGATCCAATATGCCCGCTCTACAAGACTCAAGAGGATACTTTTGACCATATTATTATTAAATCATGCCCTCGGCTGGTAGGCATTAGATTGCTAATATCACAAAGTTCGAGCATTGACTTTTACAAAATTCTATCATTGAAAGACTCTTTACAAAGTAGACAATTTCCTTTCATTAGACTTTCATTGTTTTTAGTTCATACAATCTGGAGTGTCCGTTGCAAACTAATCTTCACCTTCCCACCTCCAAATCAAGATGTCATATTTATTGATCACCTTAATAAGTTGAAAAGTAAAGACCTTATCCTGTCTTCAAAATTCCTCTATAATGAGACATGGAATCTCTTTCAAATACCAAAAATCACCTAAGACATAAACAATCACACACAAAATTTGATACTAGCATTTCCATTAGAGATTCTCCAGGGGATTAAACTTTAGATCCATTTCAGATTCTCAATTAGGATGTTAGAACTTCTTACCAAGAAAGACAATGTATTCACATATTCTTAGATAATCAATTTTTTTTCATTAATAAAGTTATTTTTGAAACTAAAAGCAATAATTGTTGCTTATGTTTTATACAAAATACAAAGCAAATCAGACAATCCATGTAACTATAAACTGTCTGGCTGGTTTTGAAGCAGCAAATTAAGAAAAATAAAAATAAAAAAAGTTTAAAATCAAAATTTCTTTCTTCTTTGTTTAGGTTGCCATTGCCTACTTAATAATTGTTTACTTTTTGATTTCACAAAATTTTAAAAAATAAAAGGCATCATCACCACTTTGGATTTGAACTAAATAATTTATTGTCAGAATGTGTGGACAATGTAGAATGGTCCTAACTCCCTATTATCTTTCTTTTCTCCATCATAGATGATCTGAGGTCATTTCTAAATAAAGAACATAAAGATATTTTTAAATTAAAAAGTAAAAAATAATGATACAACACTAAAAATGAATGATTTCAATTCTAATATTGCCAGTTGCTTTTCAAATAAAATTTCAAACAATATAATCAATGCAGAATACAAAGTTTATTTTTAAATTAATTTCTAACAAGTTAAATAAAAAAATAAGTATTTCTTATTTCCTTTTTATTTTTTATTTTTTAACTCTTTATGAATCTAGATTCAGATATACATATTTAATTTATAAATTGTCATAATAATATTACTAAGATAAATTCACAAGTCAAAACTCTATTTCTCTACGTCACTCACCCACTTTTGAGAAAACAAGGAAGTAAAAAAAATTAAAAATTTTTAAAGACAAAAAAAGAATCAAAATTTCCATATCGACTTATCTATATCAAACAATTTTGGAAGTAAATATTAGTAAACTTAACCTTATTTTTCCCCCATCTCTCTCCAAATGCTCCACCTCCCTCTCACCTCTCTCAAAATCCAATAAGAAATTAAAAAGACAAATAAAAATCTGCCACCCCCCAAAAAAAACTGTCAATGAAAACTAAAATAAGAGATTTAAGATAAGAAATTCAGTTCGTAAATTAAATCATAGTAGCATTACCACAATAAATCACTATTTTTACAAAGAAATTTTCAATTGATGAATTAGTCATCTCAGTATTCTTTCATGATGTCAAAACAGTATTTAAAAAGTAAATTAAAAGACAATCAAATATAGATAGCCGTTTACATCGATACCAAACATACTGTATCAGAATAGAAACATGTTCTATTATTTCACTGTAGATTGATGTTGGTTCATCTAACACTAGATATTCTTTTCAATCTAATCAATTTTTTGTTTCATCTGTCTAATCATCCTTTTATTATTTCTTTTTTTATTATCTCATTATATTAACTCAATAAGATTGTTGTTGGACTTAATGATGATAGGTTTTCATGTGAATAGCTAGCTATCTTACATTTCCATTCTTTACTTTACATAAACAAAGAATTTTGATTCTGGTCTTTGTTTTTTGTATAAAAAGGTATCTGATTAGTAAAATGTTTAACATTCTCGATATTGAGGAAAGATTCGTAGTGTAGCACTTTAAAATTTGATTTAGAAGATAATTTTTATTGCAAATGATGGTGTTTGAAAAGCTCTTGTTAAAATTTATTTGGATTTTCCATACAATGGAACATTAGGAAATGTAAATTAAAGTGACCTATCTGACAAAATTTGTTTAAGTAACTGTTCCTAATAGAATACTTATTTAAATGATAAAATTGCTATTGTATAAGAGTAACGAGACTGCAACAATAGTAATAAAGATAAACATTTTTAAATATTATAAAACTTATAAATTTTGTTAGGTTTAGACTTTTTAAGATCTAAATATAATACAGCGAAATCGTAATAGTTTTAAATAAGTGAAATTACTATTAACAAAGATCATTTTTCAGGCAGGAAAGTTTTCTTGAACACTGAGAATATTTTTGTTTTTTTTAAACAGGCAGACAATAAGTAGAAAATTTTAGAATGTACATTATACGTATAGTTTAGTAAGTATATTTGGAATTTTTAGATGTCTTAATGATAGTCTAATAATATTTAAAAGTATGTGCAATCGTATCTCAATTCATTTTATCTAAGATTATACACCGGTTTTAAATTAAGTAAGTTCTAATATATATATACATCTAAAATACTTTTTTTTCTTGAAGAATTTAATGCACACGGTAATAGAAATAAGAATTTATAATACAGAATATAATAACTGAAATAGAGGCTTATTATATTTCTGTATCAATACAGAATATAATGAAGTATTAGTACTGGCTCTGTGAAATGAAATGGCTTGCTTTAATTAAAATTTTACAGATTCTTTTTGATTGATTATTGTAAATATTTTGAAGATTTCCATAAAAAAATTGATGCAGTTATAATCATAAAATGACTTCTTATCAATTATATTACCGTTGGAATTAGAATATAAAACATTGCATCAATCCTTAGATTCACAAATTGTTGAACAGATGAAATAGATCAGTACGCTCAAAAAGTAATTAAGAATAATAAATAAATTTTTAAAAAATATATTCTACACTATTGATAAGAAATTTAATTTATTTATGCTAAAATCTTATAAAGTTCTAAATACTAAATCTGTCAGTTTGGATTTTTAAGCTAGTGTAAAATGAAGAAATTTGTTTTTGGATTTGTTGTCGGGGAGGGGGGGGTTGATAATAATCACTTTTTGGACAATTGAATTAAAATATAACTAACATGTAGAATTCTCTGATAGCTTGAATAATTATAAAAAGAATGTTTTGCAACAAATATAGGAATTCATCTGCTGTATTTTAATGATAGAAAAAAAAATCATAATAGTTTTTAGATTCAATCATTTGATGATTATCGTTGCTTTATATATTTCACATTACTTGCAAAACAATTTCTAACTCCAATTCTCTTTTTTATTTTTTAGGTCAAGTCCTCAATTAAGAAAGCAATAAGACAGTCTTAGTAGACAGATTGATAAGAAATGATCTTTGCCCAAGGCACAAGAATCACTATTGAATCAGTTTGAAATTGGATTTGAGACAGGAGTCTTAGTTGACAAGGATTGTATATTTAAGCAAGTCTAATCCATTTACATACTATTCTGGCTATGTTGTCAGGTCTAGGAGATAATTTATTATGGGGTTATAATAATGATTTTAATAATAATATCAGTAATAGTTGTAAAGAAGAAAGCAGTAGCAAAACTAAAGGTTTAATATTATAAATCTATTGTTTTGATATATATATATATATATATAAACCAGTTGGATTACATAGCAGTATTAAAAAATTAAACAATTAGTCGATTACATAGCTGTATTAGAAAAATAGTTGGCAGCATGTTCCTCCAGTTTGAAAATAAAAAAATATTTTATTAATGGAGGAAAATAATATTTAAATTTTCTTAGACCTATTTTTTAAAGGGTCATTATTTAACTCAATATTTACAAAATCCCTATATGATAGTATGAAAATTCTCAAACATTAAATATATTTAAGTATACTTTTTAAAAATAAAAAATAAAAGAAAGGGAAAAACAATAAAATTTTAATAACTTTGTAAATTTTTTATTTTTAATTAATCAGAATTGTTTTCCTTTCTTTATCTCTATTTAATAAAAAAAATCAAATCAGTGCAATTAACAGATTACCTTCCTTTTTTTTGCAAGATTTGGTTTATAATTATAAAAAAATGTCAAGAATTTTATGTTGTTAAATGTAAGTTCTTAACTTATTTTTCAATCTCTATGATTAAGGAAAGAAATGTCTGGACAATTGTTTCTATGAAATTTTTTTTTAATTGGTTGTCATGTAAATTATTATGTAAGAGACAGATTTTAATTGACTTGGGGGCAGGATTGCTCTATGCTCTAAAAATGTATGTGGAGGTGTAAATTAATGATTATACCCAAGTGTTTGGAGAGATTATTGCTAATTTAACTACTGAAGAGAGCAGTCAAATCTTAATCCTGAGGTTAAAAAAAAGACAGTAGTATTTCTAACTTAACTGTTGAAGAAAGCAGCTCAAGATTAATCCAGGTGATACCAAGTCATTGAATAAAATAGCAGTTATTTTTAGCATATTATGAGTTTAGCACTAACAATGGTTTATACAATGAAAATATGTGCTAAATTCAGCTAAAACTGGGTATCATCTTCCTTCATGTAATCTACCTCCACTGGAAGAAAATGTAGTGAAGGTAAAAACCCCTTTAAGAAGTCTGCAATCTTGCCTTCAACCAAGAGCAATGAGTCTCTGTAAACTTGTGTCTCATCTGGAATTTCAAGCAAATCAAATGGACAAATTTTTCTAATTTTCAATTACAGACCAGGAAAAGAATACCTTAACCATGCCATGTCTAAGAAGCCTTCAAGAAGAAGTTCAATTGAAAAAAAACAGAAACTGAAAATGACTCCAACAGTAAAGTCATGACCAGAGGTATTATTATTTTTTTATGTTTGCATGCTAATATTTTTATTAATAGAAAATGTTTTTTATTTCATAAATGTAATGTTTTTTTTTTCAATTTGCCCTCTTGGTAGAATCAAAGATTGCTATTTTTGATTTTTTTTTTGAAAATATTTAATAAACTCTTAAATCATTTTTAAAGAAAGAACTTCATGGATTGAAAGTTAATCCATAAAAAAATAATTGATAGGTTAATAGAATTTTATCAAACTGTATATTTATTTTTTTATGATGAAAGGGATGTTTAAAATTATCTACTATCATGTCACTTTTTGTTATTAATTAGATATTAAATAATTGTTTTTTTTAAAAAAAGTATTCTTTCTAGTCTTAATTACTTTATTCTGTCCAAATCATGTCTCATAATGGTTGTGGGTGTAATCTTATATCATGGCAGCTTATATTCTAGGATTTAAATTTTTTTCTTGATCCCAATAGAACTTATTATTTATAAAAAAAGAAAGTCTATGAATTGCTTATAATTATTTATAGTAAGCAAATTTATTTATTTATTTCCCTCTTGTTCATAGTAATAAATTATAGAGTTCTTGTTTCCTGAGCTAGATTTGTGTATAAACAGCTATATGGAATAGGGGGTTTATATTTAGTGTGTTGTTATGCAGATTATGATGATGATTCCTGGGGTGGCATGAAGAGGATGTTTTTCAAAGTCCATGCACTACATTTTATTTATTGGTCTCTATTAAAAATTAAGTTTATAGTTGGCCAATACATTAATGGCACTAAGCAACCAGAACATTGATGATGCTCAGCATGTTTCAATATCCAAGCATTATTTTTTTTTGGTTGTATTCTTATTGACTAACATTTAAATTTGTGCATCCAAACTATGATTTAAATAATTGCCCAATCTGGCAAAGTCTCAATAGTTAGCCTGGTCTACAGAATGCCCATTTCAAATCCAGTCACAAGATTGACTATTGATTTATTTTGATAGATCATTCATGATGATGAATGATTATTATGTTTGGGGAGTGCTGGTGAACTTATAGTTAGCTATGCTGATCTCTCAGATTAATCTATCATGCTCATCCCTTTTGAGATTAAATTTTATTTATTTTTTAATTCAAGTATAAAAATACAATTCCTCATATCCCTTATGGTTTAAATACCAATTTTCTGTAGAATTACCAATAGCTAACCAATTCAGGGCAGATGATATACATGTACAGATAACCATCACCCCAGGTATGACCCTTATTTCCTCATAGTGTTAATATATATATATATATTGAAACAGTTAGATCGGAGAATCAATCTTAGTTTCATGATTTTTCAAATTTTGATATGGCAAATTTAGTACTAACCGTTATTGCTGAGCAATGAGGCTTTGTCCATCCAAGCCACATAAAGTTAAATTGGTTGTTTCATGTTTTGTATAAATAATTGAATAAAATTTCTTGTATCAATATTGTAAATAGTAAGATATATATTGTTTGTGTGTGCGTGGTTTGTATATCAATACAAGATTATAAAAAAAAAGGGAGAGAAAGTTTCATTGCATGAATAATTCTTTATTTTAAACAGTTAAATATGTACAAATTCATAGAAAAATACTTGTACAAATTTATTTAAAAACCCTGATCAAAGGTTGCATTCCATTAAGCATTGATTTGACTATATTGTACAAAAGGAATGTATTAATTAATTGTTTTGCGAACAGAGTAAAATTGTTTGACCATCTTAGTAATTAAATCGATTGTTAGATTATTTGTAAAGTCATTTTCTAATTGGAAATGGGTTTCAGATAAATTGTTGAATCTTGTTATCTACAAAATGTTTGTATAAGTTGAAATGTAAGTGACATAATAGAGGGAAATTATCTTAAAACATTACAATGTACAGACTGGGTAGCTGAAAGTGAATATTGCTGGAGGCCAGAAAATCAAAGGAGGTGGAGTCCGAAATGAAGTAATAAATAATTGAGAGAATTGTGGGGACTTTTACCATTTTTGGACATTACATTTTTCTTCTTCTCTTCACCACCCTGTAAAAAAAGGAGTGCTGAAGAGAGAAATTAGAGGGTGGCCATATTAAGAAGTTACTGTGTAAACTTCAATAATGAGAGGCTAAGTCCAGAAAGCTGATCTATGTCCTGCCTATTAAAACTTCCTAGACTGCCAAAATATCATGTGCATGTGGTTCTAGTTTTCTAATCTTCAATTTTGAAATCCATTATGTCATTATAAAGAATCAAAATGTGCGCCTACATTCTGAACAATCATTATCACGAGGAAAGAGTCCGGACGAAGAAAGAAAGGTAAATTTACTTTACATGAACTTTCCACTTTCTTTTAACTTCGGTCCCTTATTTAATTACGGTTATGTTTTAATTTTGCACTAAATATGTTAAATATCTGGGTTTTTTTGCTAAAATGTCTACAGTAAACCTGTCAGTAAATTTCTCCCTCCCCTTTTTATATTTGTTTTACTCTAGTCTTTAAATAGCATATTGTTAAACCTTTAGATTTTATGATGACTTTTAATAAATATTTTATTTATTATTATATACATTTCAGTTTAAATTAATGGCACTTGATCTTTTTCAACTGGATGAAAGATATTTCAGGTTGCACTTAGATAATGATTATTATATTGAATAAATTTCGTATGGAATAAATAATTGATTCCTTGTGTTTCGAGTTGGGGAATATCGATGTATGTATTATGGTTTTAATTAATGATGTTTTATTCTATGCCACCGGGTAGTTAATATTTAGAATCAATTTTATTTATTTGATTGCATATTTTCTTATACGAGGGAAAGGGGAAATAATAATAAAAGGTAGACATTATTGTATTTACTACCTTCCGAACAGTCAGGAGGAGTATGAGATTTAGAGTGTAATTGATTAATAGTTAAGCATATGATCTTTTGGCCTTACCGTTTGGTTTTAAATTACTTTGTCAGATGATTATGTGGGGAAGTTATGGAGGAATAAATGAAGTCTTATATATATTTATAAACTTACTTCGACCATTCATTACACAATGTTATTGGTTTAGTGCTACTTTCGCTTCCCATAGCTTGATTGGTGCCTCGTCTGTGACTTCAAACAAGGGAGAAAGAAATGCTTCCCTAGACTCACCTGAGGGATTGCTAAAGTGCAAGCTGCCCAGTCTTTTATTAATGCATTGCAAACTATTACCTTTGATTTATTATATTCACCTCTAATAGCAGCCAGTAACATCATTTCTATATTTTAAAATATAAGCTTATTTCCCATCCCCATAATATGTGATGGTTTGATTTTTTTTTTTGAAACCAACGAAGTTGCTTTAGTTTAATAAGAATAATTTAGTCTAATAAGGATGAAACATTTGAAGTTTATTTTACTCTGACTCTCATATATCTCGTATATAATTGAACACGTAAATCAATCAATTGTTTTAAGTTATGCTAGTGTTGTATTTAGAGAAGAAATCATTTGTGATATTGTCTACACTGGGCATGGGATACAATTGTTATAAAGACAACCCAGAAATATCAATGAAATGTTGTTCATCAATTATAATATTTTCCATTAAAGACTAGAAGTAAACTAATTGATATTGTATATAACAAGTTAGCTGTACTGTATGTGAATATTATTTAGTAGCCATAGTAATTATTAAATATTTGTAAAATCTATTTTTGCCTCTCTATTCATTAAAATAGTTATTTTATTGCTATTTGATTACTGTCTGTGTCGACAACCCAAGAATATATATTATATTGATCATTTACAGCAGCAAGAGTACACCACACATCTATATATAAATTAGTCAGGGTTATATTGTTTATGTTTTCCACCGAGCTAGTTTAGGCAATACCATGTACCATGGATTCTGTTATACATCCATCATTTGTATGCAGGGTTCGGGGTTTGAATTCAGTTTGGTTTTGGATTTAGTTCTGGAAATGGGCTGGGTTCGATGTCAGTTTCTGTGCATAATTGATGGGTTGCAGTTGACCGGTACAGTAGGTTAAATTTTGGATGCCCTCCATGTTGCTCTGATGAAGAAATCTCCCACACCCTGTAGAATAGATGAGAGTAAATATTGAGTTATAGGGATATATTTTTTGTTCATACTGTTGAGATATAGTTTGCATTATTAAATGAGCAGTTTTATAGCAATATTTTGAAGTAAGTCAAATAGACTAATATTTTCCCCTTGTCAAGTAGTTATATTTAAATATACTATCTGCTAATATTGTTAAGAGAATATAGTGATACATTAAGTTTTTTTTTTGGAAAAAAAAGGATATAATAAATAGGAAGTGACTTCAAAGTTTTCTTTTTTTGTTGTTGTTTTAATGACAAATATAGTGAGTAATAGTTTCAAAGCAGGTGAAAACCAGTATTACGTTTTTTTTTTTTTTTTTTGTGGTCTATTTAATTCAAAATAAACGATTTGGATTTTTTTCTACATCCTTTTGAAAGTTCATTTTTTTTTTGTAACAGAACAAAATTGGATATATATTTTTTATAGAAAAAGAGATAGAGATACTTGTCAGGTTATAAATATTTAAACATGTGTGTGTGTATATATATATATATATATATACATGTTTAGTATAAAAACCTTCTCAAAGAAATTGCGTAATAAATGTCAGTCGACTAAAATTTATTAACTGAAATATATGTTATCTGTTTTAGGTAAAGTAACCATTTAGGTTAAATTTTGTTGTATATCACCAAACAGCCAGATGCAGTTGGCGAAGTGTTTTAATGGTGCATATACTTATGTTCTAGAAAATCAAAATTTTAATTCATAGCACCACAGAAGTTAGTGTTAATATTAATCAATGTTTTATTAAAACATGTTTTGAATCAAATAACTGTATTTAAGTTATGTAATCAATATATATATTTGGGTGAGCAGTGGATTAAATGATCCATTGTCCACATTTTGCTGGCTGGTGCCTTTCAAATAAATTTGTCAGCAAAAATGTTGTCCATGCAGCAGTAGTGAATGTTTTGTTTAAAAAAAATGAAAAAGAAAGAGAGAATTGCGACGGTATTATAAAATAGTATTATATATATACTAATTATTAGTATGGTTTTTATTGTATATAGGACTGAGGAGAACAGTTTGAATTGGGTGAAATAAATTTTTTGTCTCATTTTATTAATAGTTTAGATACATTATCATATATATAGAAAAAAAAAGAAAAAGGGGGTTGCTTATATAACAGAAATTAATCGGAGCATAGGTGAAAGAAAGAAAGTGAGGCATACAAACTGGATGAGAAAGGAGGGAACTCGGTATTTTGGCAGTTGGGGAAGATTTGGCACATAGGATCAGGGATCAGTATATCTTATGAATCTATAAACAAATATTTTCACAAAGACCAAATTGACACACTAAAATTACACATATAGGTTAAAAGAATATACAAAAGGAAGACAAGGTTTACCAGTTGGAATGGATCAGAATAGACAAATCATTTGATCCCCAACACTCCCTGTTCAGAGTGATAGACTATTATGGGGAATGCTGGGAAAAACCCCACTAACATATTGACAGTTTGATGGATGCCTTCAGGATAATAACCTTAGATAATAAACAACAAATGGCCATCATTCAGCAACATTTGAAATCGGTCACCAAAGACTGGTGGGCCATACTGAGAAAAAAACCTAGAAATTTTAAGGAGTATCGCGACAGGCTGCTAAAGACATTCTGGTGTGATGAGAAACAAGAGATAGCATTGCGCAGCCTTATCAAAGAATGCTTTCTGGCAGGAAACCTAATTACCCTAACCAAATTGTTTTGCAGCAGGTGACCAAGTTTTGTTCATTACACACTTTCAACTGGTCAGAGTCCTGAATTATTCGAGTGATAGCATATAACATGCTACAAGAAGTCAGGGGGCATATGATCAGTAGCTAAATACACACCATTCTAAATGGCAAAGTTCTTGGAGATGATAGATCAACACTCCGAATCTCTGGGCTCAAATAACAGTAAAAGTCAGTCCATTACAACCATTCATCAGATGACAAACCTAATTGCATAGAAGGGAAACCAGGATCATCGAGCAAATTGCTTGTGCCCAGTTATAGAAGTAAAGATAGAAGATAACAAGGTTACAGTTTTGATCGACTCAGGTAGCCAAGCTTCAATCATGTCTGCAGCTTGAATTGACAATCTAAAAAGAACCCGTGAGATTATGCAGTTGCCAACTCGACCTATTCAACTCACATTAGCTAATGGAAAAAATGCTAAGTGAGAACTGTCAGGTGTGGTTGGAAGTTAAGATAAATCAAAGGCTGGTGGGGCATATGTTTCTTGTGATGACAGGACTTATATGTGATGTGGTATTGGGCTCTGACTTTTTAACTCAAAACAACGGGGTCATCGATTATGAAAGGGGAAGATGTTTTTTTGGAAGTGAAATAGTTAATTTCAAAATGTTGCCTAACCAAAAGTCCGACTACAAAAGTTGTTTGGTCCAGTCAGTCAACCCATCGGTAATCAATAAAAAGGTGCAAGAATCTATTTTCATGGAACCTAGGGACACAGACGGAATCGGAAAAATCCTAAAGAAATACCAGGCAGTTTTTTCTCCTACTCCAGGTGAAATTAGAGGGTATACACATCGGATCCGAGTAAAAGAGGAGACATACGTCCCATCCAAAACTTACCCCACACCTTTCCAGTACAGAGGTGAAGTAGAAGCTTAGATTCATCAAATGATTGAGTGAGATATTATCGAGCATGGCCCATCGCCTTATAACATCCTGGTGGTGGTGGTTAAAAAGAAAAATGGGAGCTTGTGGTTGTGTTTGGATGCCCACAAATTGAACAGTGTTACCATTTTGGAAAGAGATGCTCCCCCCTATTCATGAGGTACTGGTGCAGCTGGTGGGTAAAACCATATTTTCAACTTTGGATTTGACCACAATCTACTGGCAGATAAATCTGGACCCAAGGGATTGGAAATACATGGCTTTTCAATATAATGGGTATACTCATGTATTTAAAAGAGTTTCTTTTGGACTCATAAACAGTGGAGCAGGTTTAATGCACTGTTTGCTGCAAGTCCTTTCTGAAGAAATACAGAGGCATATGGTATGTTATATGGATGACCTGGTGATCATGTCAGAAGATCCGAAGGAACATTTACAACATTTGGAAAGGTTCCTCAGAGAATGTAAAGAAAACAATATCACCGTAAATTTAGAGAAGAGCTGTTTTGCCATTGGTGAGATAACTTTCCTGGGTCATGTCATCAACCAACATGGAATCAAGGTCCACCCAGATAAAATTGCTGCTATAGAAAATTTTCCTACCCTAACCAATCTGAAGCAGGTTCGATCATTCCTGGGCCTTTGCAACTTCTACCATAAATTCTATCCGGATTTCGCCCAGAAAACTAGTAACCTCATAGACCTCATCAAAAAAAACTGTTGGAAATGGACACCCTGTCATGACAAAGAACTTCTTCATGTAAAAAATTTTTTTTACAAGCTGTAATGCTGCACCATCCGAATTTCCATCGTCCCTTTTATGTACAAATGGACAGCAGCAAACAGAGACTAGGAGCTATTCTTTTCCAAATAAGTGACACCGGAGGCCATCAAGTTACATATTTTTGCAGCCATGCTTTGAAGGGTGCAGAAGTTCATTACACTACAACAGAACAAAAAACTATTGCCATTGTGTGGGCATACAAGAAATTTTGGCAGTTCCTGTTGGGGTCTGAAGTGATCATTATAACAGACCACCATTGCCTGGAGTTTCTTAACAAGAGTTTTCTTACTAATAACCATCTAATCAGGTGGAGTCTGGCTCTCCAACAATTCCAGTACCAAGTCCACTACTGCCCTGGATTGGAAAATATTGTGGCAGACATATTGAGCCACCATCAGATACTGACGAAAATACAAAACCCTGAAATAAAAAACCAAACCTTGGAAATTATGACTACTACTATACCGAGCCCTGTAGAAGCTGAATTATGGAATTTGAGTTATTGGCAGAATATACAGTACCACCATATCATCCAGGATCAGTCTAAACCATCGGACAAAAATCAGAAGTCACAAAGCATATACCCTCACTTCCAGATTGAGGAAGGCATATTACAAATCCGGACCAAAGATTACAGCTCCCCTTGGAAAATTGTGGTACCTAATAGACTTAGGGCCCCTATAATTAAACATGTACACCAATCTCTAGGACATTATGGACCCAGGAAGATTGAAGAAGTGGTCCGGCGCCAATTTTACTGGCCGAGAATGTATCACCAGATCATATTCATTACACGACAGTGTGATACCTGTGTTACTACTAAATCCCCCAACAAGTCCTACATGGGACAAATAAAACCTGTAATAGCCACTAGACCAAATGAGATTCTTGCAATAGACCATTATGGCCCCTTGCCCAAGGTTAAAGCATTTCAGTATTTGTTGGTCTTGTACGATATTTTTTCCAAATACGTTAAAATTTACCCAGTTCGATTTGCTAACTCCAGAAATGCAACTTGGGCTCTTCAGGAAAAACAATTCAAGAGGTAGGTAAACCCAAAACCATACTTTCCAACCACAGTTCTGCATTCACCTCAAAAGAGTGGAAAAACTGGATAAAGAAGCAGAACATAAATCATCGTTTAACATCAATAAGAAACCCGCAGGTGAACCTGTGTGAAAGAGTCATGAGAGAAATTGGTCAACTTTTCCGCGTGTGTGTATCGACAGACCATCGGAAATGGGATGATAAAATTCAATACGTCATGGATTGCATCAATTATACTATGAATGAATCTATGGGTTTTCCTCCTATGCATCTTCACTATGGTATACCATGCCTGCCTATTTTCCCTATGCTATCGCAAAAGGGGGGAGTACATATCAATCACAGCATGGACCAAGACAACCCAGAAACAACTAGAACACATGGCACAAAATAGAATTAAAAGAGGAGGAAAGCAACATCACAATTTTAAAAGGGGGGGTCAAGTCTGGCTAAGATCCCCAAGAGCCAGTAATGCACCCAGGAAGGAATTCAAAAAGTTCTTCCTTTTGTATAATGGGCCGTATGAGATAGTAGAAGAATGCCATGAGAACGCATTTTTACTAAAAGGGAAGAGTCTGCAAGGGAGTTACAATGCTAGACAATTAAAACCATATATACCCCTTGACTCAGAGAGATCATAGTGGGCACATGTAGCTCAGGGTACCTGGGTAAATGACCATGATATTTTAAATATAAATTCATGAGTAACAAATAATGGATATTAATAAACTGACGTTTGATAAAATGTATCGTTATGCCCATGTTCAGATTCAAATTCTCACCCAGACTGTTCTCTGAAGTCAAATGACTTTGTAAGTTGATGCAGGTTCTGTAATATATGAGTAAACATTTTTTTATTATTTTTTTTAAGTGGGAAGAAATGAAACAGTTAGATCGGAGAATCGATCTTAGTTTCATGATTTTCCAAATTTTGGTATGGCAAATTTAGTACTAACCGTTATTCCTGCACAATGAGGCTTTGTTCATCCAAGCCACGTAAAGTTAAATTGGTTGTTTCATGTTTTGTATAAATAATTGAATAAAATTTCTTGTATAAATATTGTAAATAGTAAGATATATATCATTTGTGTGTGCATGGTTTGTATATCAATACAAGATTATTTAAAAAAAAAGGGAGAGAAAAGTTTCATTGCGCGAATAATTCTTTATTTTAAACAGTTAAATATGTACAAATTCATAGAAAAATACTTGTACAAATTTATTTAAAAACCCTGATCAAAGGTTGCATTCCATTAAGCATTGATTTGACTATATTGTACAAAAGGAATGTATTAATTAATTGTTTTGCAAACAGAGTAAAATTGTTTGACTGTCTTAGTAATTAAATCGATTGTTAGATTATTCATAAAGCCATTTCCTAATTGAAAATGGGTTTCAGATAAATTGTTGAATCGTGTTATCTACAAAATGTTTGTATAAGTTGAAATGTAAATGTCATAATAGAGGGAAATTATCTTAAAACATTCCAATGTACAGAGTGGGTAGCTGAAAGTGAATATTGCTGGAGGCCAGAAAATCAAAGGAGGCAGAGTCCGAAATGAAGTAATAAATAATCGAGAGAATTGTGGGGACTTTTACCATTTTTGGACATTACAATTTTCTTCTTCTCTTCACCACCCTGCAAAAAAAGGAGTGCTGGAGAGCGAAATTAGAGGGTGACCATATTAAGAAGTTACTGTGTAAACTTCAATAATGACAGGCTAAGTCCAGAAAGCTGATCTCTGTCCTGCCGATTAAACCTTCCTAGCCTTCCGAAATATCATGTGCCTGTGATTCCAGTTTTCTGATCTTCAATTTTGAAATCCATTATGTCATTATAAAGAATCAAAATGTGCGCCTATGTTCTGAACAATCACCATCACGAGGAAAGAGTCCAGATGAAGAAAGAATGGTAAATTTACTTTACATAAACTTTCCATTTTCTTTTAACTTTGGTCCCTTATTTAATTTTGGTTATGTTTTAATCTTGCACTAAATATGTTAAATATCTGGGTTTTTTTTTTTTTTGCTAAAATGTCTACAGTAAACCTGTCAGTAAATTTCTCCCTCCCCCTTTTATATTTCTTTTACTCTAGTCTTTAAATAGCAATTTGTTAAGCCTTTATATTTTATGATGACTTTTAATAAATATTTTATTTATTATTATATACATTTCGGTTTAAATTAATGGCAATTGATATTTTTCAACTCGATTAAAGATATTTCAGGTTGCACTTAGATAATGATTATTATATTGAATAAATTTCATATGGAATAAATAATTGATTCCTTGTGTTTCGAGTTGGGGAATATCGATGTATGTATTATGGTTTTAATTAATGATGTTTTATTCTATGCCACCAGGTAGTTAATATTTAGAATCGATTTTATTTATTTGATTGCATATTTTCTTATATGAGGGAAAGGGGAAATAATAATAAAAGGTAGCCATTATTGTATTTACTACCTTCCGAACAGTCAGGAGGAGTATGAGATTCAGAGTGTAATTGATTAATAGTTAAGCATATGATCTTTTGGCCTTACCGTTTGGTTTTAAATTACTTTGTCAGACGATTATGTGGGAAAAGTTATGGAGGAATAAATGAAGTCTTATATATATTTATAAACTTACTTCGATCATTCATTACACGATGTTACTGGTTTAGTGCTACTTTCGCTTCCCATAGCTTGATTCGGTGCCTCGTCTGTGACTTCAAACAAGGGAGAAAGAAATTCTTCCCTAGACTCACCTGAGGGTGTAAAGACTTGCTAAAGTGCAAGCTGCCCAGTCTTCCATTAATGCACCGCAAACTATTACCTTTGATTTATTATATTCATCTCTAATAGCAGCCAGTCACATCACTTCTATATTTTAAAATATAAGCTTATTCCCCATCCCCGTAATACGTGATGGTTTGATTTTTTTTTTAAAACCAACGAAGTTACTTTAGTATAATAAGAATAATTTAGTCTAATAAGGATGAAACATTTGAAGTTTTATTTTACTCTGACTCTCATATATCTCGTATATAATTAAACACGTAAATCAATCAATTGTTTTAAGTTATGCTAGTGTTGTATTTAGAGAAGAAATCATTTGTGATATTGTCTACACCGGGCATGGGATACAATGGTTATAAAGTCAACCCAGAAATATCAATGAAATGTTGTTCGTCAATTATAATATTTTCCATTAAAGACTAGAAGTAAACTAATTGATATTGTATATAACAAGTTAGCTGTACTGTATGTGAATATTATTTAGTAGCAATAGTAATTATTATATATTTGTATAATCTATTTTCGCCTCTCTATTCATTAAAATAGTTATTTTACCGCTATTTGATTACTGTCTGTGTTGACAACCCAAGAATATATATTATATTGATCGTTTACAGCAGTGAGAGTACACCACACATCTATATATAAATTAGTCAGGGTTATATTGTTTATGTTTTCCACTGAGCTAGTTTAGGCAATACCATGTACCATAGATTCTGTTATACTTTGGTCATTTGTATGTGGGTTCGGGTTTGAATTCAGTTTGGTTTCGGATTTAGTTCTGGAATCAGGCTGGGTTCGAAGTCGGTTTCTGTGTATAATTGATGGGTTGTGGTTGACCGGTACAATATATATATATATATATAAGTGCAAGCCTCACTTGATTCAAACTCTTCAAAACGAAAATGAAAGACTGCACTAGAGTCTAAAAAATGTCAAAATTTAAGATGTCAGTGAAAGAAGAATGTGCTGTGTTAAATTTGAATAAACTCTAATTTAGTATCGTCTATTTTTGAAATTCCTCATTGTATACTAATGATATTAAAATTTGCTTTCTACATTTCAGATTTAGATTCAGAAAAAGAACAGTTTTGTTCTTGCTAGATAACATTATTATAACAATACTTAAATTTTATTCTTGGTGACTTTAATGCATAGGTGGTGCAAATAGTAGAATTTAGTCAAAATTTGTTGGAAATAGTTTATTTATAGTCAATTTTTTCACAACATATGGATTAAAACACTGAATATCACATGACCATGATTGTTTATGCTTCCATAAGCTGTTAACACTGAGGCAAAACTCCCCATACAATAGAAACACTTAGTGCAAGCTAGATGGAGATTTTATACACAAACCTTCAGGCATCCATTGTTTAATCTGGCTTGCATTGAGATGCACTATTCTATGGAGAGTTTTATCTCTGTGTTGTTTGTACAGAAAAACTGCTAAATGGAACCTAGATGCTTCCACCTCTAAATAATGGTATTCAATAAATTATACCATAGTTAGTAGTCTGAATATAAAAGTTCATATTATGAGAACACTTACAATTGTAGATTGTTGAATACTTCATAGAATAGTAAACTTCAAGATTAAAATAATTGTTGCATTAAAAAGTGGATTTTATTCCATTCATATTCAAAAGAAAATCGGTGTTTGTTCTTTAAAAATAGTTATTGTACTACTAAATTTTGAGGGCTATTAAACACTAAAATTACTATTTCGAATCTTCAGAATTATTATATTACTAAAATATAAAATTACCTTAAGAAATGTGTTAAAGATACAAATAATTCTATTCTTGGGTCCACCAAAAAGAAGAATCATGACTGGTGTTTCCTCAATGATCTTATACTAATGATTTGATTAAAAGCGAATATGTGGTATGTTCAGCTTGGAAGAATAATAAATTAAATGTGGAATTTTATAAAAAATATAGATTTTAAGGCAAAAGCTCAACTACTGCCAAGTCTTAAAAATGATTGATGAATTAAATCTACAAAGAAAATGTAGATATTCACTCTTCTGGTCATTCTAGTTTTTTAATGCACTGAAAGCCAAATATGGATCTGAAAAATGTTATCACAATTTTATTACATCGAGAAATTAGACTTTATCTTATATGACAATATATTTTTTAGAAGTAGAAATTGTATTTTGGTCATCTTTTGAATAATAATATAAAAATTGAGATGAAGACTTTTAATGATATATCTAATTTATCTACTAATTTATATCTGTAAGGAGACATCCAGCTTAGTGAAATAAAAATAGTTCTTTGTAATCCAAAAATGGAATGGCTGCAGGTCCTGATAAAATACTTTAAAATATGAGTGATATGGACCTAAAAAGTGGTGCTACTTGATATTAAGGCTCCTTCTATTGTATCAATTTATCTCTTAACAAGTAAGGTATTTGCAAAAAAAATGTTGCGTTGTTGCTTTCAGCCATAGGTGATGGTGCCAGAGACTTTCTATAGGTTTAGAGTATTAAAAGCAACATAGGTATGATTTTTATTGCCAGGAAAATATAACAAAGAAGTGATGAACTTGCTGCTACATTGTTTTCAGGATTTATGATAGTGGTCTTTGGAACTATTTATAGGCAGCTTAATAAAACAGGGATTATGTTATAATATAGATTTCATGGTAGAATTTTCATTTGAAGTTTTTATTTTTTTGGATTTACAATATGCTGATGATTATGCTATCTTTATTAATTCAAAGAAGCGTTTGCAGAATATACTTAACATTTTTAATGCAGCATAAACAACTTTAGTTTTAATAATTAATGTGAAAACACATTTTATCTGCCAATGATGGAACAAAATTTCTTAGAAACTTTTAACTTTGATTGTTATCAACTTGAAAATGTATATAAATTTGAATACCTTGGAAATGTTATAATTAGAACCACGAACTTGGCATGTTGAGATAAATATAGACTCTAATGTGCTGTTGTTGCATTTAATAAGTTAACAGATAAAGCATTTAATTTCAATGAAATAACTATTTACTATTCAGTTAGCTGTGTTTAGAGCTTTTATTTGATGTCAGTTATTGTATAAAAATGAGACTTGAACACTTTATCTATGTTTATGATTACTCAGTAAAATTTTAAAAATACAATGCCAAGATCAAAAACGAATTAATATATTTATCTTTTTTGCTGGATGTGATATTTTATAGTCCACTATTGTAAACCCACGATTGGACATGTAAAACGAATGAATAATGTAAGGCTTCCTAAGAGGCTGCATGAACTTGAGCAGTGTTGTCATGGGGGAAATCGGCCGCATTTATAGTAAAGGATTATCTTTAAAATAGTTTGAAGAGATGCAATGTTAATTTTCATTGGAAAAATATGGAAAAAAATAAAATAGATTGGAAAACTACTTTATTTTGATGTTTATTAGATTGGAAAACTACTTTAAACGTGGTGTTGAAGTATTTTAGGAAGAAAAGTTTTCTTCTGAAGAAATTAAAATACAGTATGCAAAATATTGGACAGAGAAATGAACTAGAATAGTTTGAAGAGATGCAATGTTAATTTTCATTGGGAAAATATGGAAAAAAATAAAATAGATTGGAAAACTACTTTATTTTGATGTTTATTAGATTGGAAAACTACTTTAAACGTGGTGTTGAAGTATTTTAGGAAGAAAAGTTTTCTTCTGAAGAAATTAAAATACAGTATACAAAATATTGGACAGAGAAATGAACTAGAATTTTTTATATGTGAATTTGCAGTTCGGAATGTAAATTTTGTTTTTTAAAAGTCTCCCCTTGTCTCTCTTTTATTGGAATTAGAATTGGCCATATTCGTTTACTTGTGGTTCTTGTATTGAGTATGTAAATATAAAACAGTACATAAAAAAAAAGATAATTTTATAAAAATAGTGGCAGAAATTTTTTATAAAATAATATTTTAAACAGATAAAAGTCGTGTTTTTATTATTTTTGAAAAGTGATGGAAATATTTAAAAGATTGTTATTTGTAATACAGCCATTTTGATCATCACTAAAACATCCTAGAGAAGAAGTTTAAAATTTGACAGTAATATATTGGATATAAAATTATTATAATTAATTTTAGAAATATAATAAATAATCTTTTGTAATAATAAAATTACTATATGGATGTTTATATTTTTCCAATTTGTAAAAGTAAAAAAAAGATAGACATTTATGGAATGTTATTGTATACATTACAATTTTTTTTATCCAAGAGTGTATTACACTGGTTGCTTGTAGTCAGTAGATAAGTTATACCATTTTAAAAAATCAAGACCTCCATAGTTATCATTTTTATTTGTCATAAAATGAATGAGAAGTATTATGAGAAAGGATATGTTTTCTTCAAGGCTTTGATAAAATAGATTTCCCTACTTTACTTATGAAATATGATACAGTTAAACATAATAATTTATGGTCGAAATTAATTGGTATCTATGAAATTTTCAAATATTCCATAGCTGTTTCATGATGATCTCCAATTGTGTTTTTTATTTTTGAAAGTATATTTTGAGCAGTTTGTAGATAGCTCTAGTTTTATAGTAAGTTTTTAATTTGAATGAAACAAAAACTATTTTTTCTTCTACGACAATAAATGATCGTGCTCTGATCTGCAAATTGTTTTCAATGTTTTTAAGGCAAATCTAAAAAAAAAAAAAATTGATTTAAAAGTTAATACTTAAAAAAAATCAGTTTTTTTATTTAACTAATGATTAAATAAATCTCTAATAATTTGATTTATATAATTATTAACTTTTCAAATATGAAACCATTTAAATATTTTAGTTGTATTTAAAATCGAGAAGCATATTTGAATATTAATACAGAACATATATTTCAGAGTGTGGGTGTTTACTTTACTAATTAAAAGATAAAATATTTCGCAATAGGAATATAAATACTTTTATTAAATTAGATTTATGTATGACTTTTATTCTTTCAAATTACCGTTAAAAAGTAAAACAAGTTTCACCCATCGATATAAATACAAATGCACAGAATTGGTTTTTAAATTTAAAAATAATTTTTAACAATCTGAAAACACTCTGACAAATTACAAATGTATATTGTTTAGATTGAAATATCCATTAAATCATCATTACCATTATTTTCAACCAATATGATCTAATGCAGTACGAAGGTTTCTTCAAGTTTATTTACTAGTTTTTTTATACTATACCATCAGCAATTTTTTCTATTCAGTCGATGCAATTCTCATACGATCTCTCTTATTTTTGCAATCTCTTCAATTGACTATTTATTATGATCACTTCTAACAATATTTCTAGTCTGTGATCATTACACTTTTAATTCCTTCAGTGATGTCAATGATACTTGTTTGTTGTCTCATCTTTATGTTTGTCAATTTATTTGTTGCATCTAAAGTACATCTCAAAATACTTTGAGGAATAGTTTAGTCTTTGCATAATTATCTATCCAAATCTCACATTTATAAGTAAGAACTAGTAAAACATATTTATTAAAACCTTTTTTTAAAAAAACAAATATGCATACTGACTTTAGTACTAAGTTATTTCTATCAAAAGGACTTCAAATAAGTGTAATTCTATAATTAATTTCATTCATTACATTTTCATATATATCAATATTCTGTCCAAAAAAAGCTGAAGTTATTAATTTTTATTTTCTTTTTTAGAAAAAATCCATTGAACATTAATTTAATCATTTTAGAATTTATCTTTATTTCTACTTTTACTTTCATTTGATAACTATTGCAGTTTTCCTTTATAGATTTTGAATAAAAATTCCTTTAATTATTTTAGTATTATTAACGTCAACAGATGCGGCTCAGATAACAGGAGCATATTGAAGCAGTCAATCTTAGCTTAAGATTGAGTTTCATGGTTCTATCTACTAACCTGTATTCAAACCCTATATCTCATTCTGCTCCTTTTGTCATGTGTATATATATATATATATATATATATATATATATATATATATAGTGACCTTCTCTTATGATCATCAACTAATCTAGACTCATGTTTGGTGCTGTAATCCGCCTTTATGACCTGCCCTTTGAATGCTTGAATCATATATACGAATCTGGCCGCACATTTTCATGACACCAAATCTGCCCTTTTGTAACCTATCATACTTTCATTATCAAGACTATAAGCATGAAGAAACAAAAAAATTAAACTAACAAAATGATTCCTGTATTGAATAAAACTAGCATAAAACTATAGATCTAAAGAAGATCACAAGGTGGTTAATAAAGATAATAACTTCTGGTCAAACCAGCTTTAAAATCCATACAAACAAAATGTGATGAGTTAAATTTAATATTCAGCAAACTCATAAATAACTAATAATTATATTTGTGAAATGATTATGAAATTAAACTTATAAATGAAATGAGAAGTAAATTATGATGTAGATGACTAAATGGATGATGAAAATAAGTAATAATTAAAGAGCAGAATAAGATAAGTCTGAGAATGAAGAGAAAAGAATAAAGATGTATGAGAATAATGAATGATTAAGATAATGATAGAATAATAGTTAATGAATAGTGAAGATAATAAAAGAATAAAAGTTAAAGTATGATTAATCAATTATGATAATGAATTAATATCAAATGAGAATGAATAAATAAAAGAACAATCAAGATGAAATTGAAAAACAGTGTTAATGATGGAGACTGAAATCTTAAACTATAACTAATATTGTATTAAATGGTAAAAAGATAAGATAAATAAAAATAGGGATTTCAAGCTTGACACAACCAGAGTATTTATCATAAAGTTAAAACAAGGTATATATTTTGTGACCAAATAAGTAATTTATACCTTAAAGTTTGGTTGACTTTCATGAAACAGTGAAAGTAATCTATTTCAAATCCAAATAATTTATGCATCATTTTAAAATCTGAAAATTAACCATTATCAATAAAATAAAAATAATTTTTTTACATTTTCTTGAATTGTTCTGTATCTGAAGTAATCTTTATTTAGGTAAGGACTTTTCCATATGGCTTTAATTTCTATTTTCCAGTATGACTTTGGAACCATCAATCTACAGAAAAATGGTACTGAAATTATAGCAAGGCTTTTAGATTTTCTATTCAATCATTTTAGATAACAATATATTATAATCCTTATTCAATTAAATTCCATTTTTTTCTGATTTTTAGCTTTTTTCCTCCTTATTTTAGAAGATCAGAGTTGAAGTCTGTTGTTGTTTAGTTCTCTTTTTCTTAATCACCCCCCTACAACTTTGTTAAATTATATATAGCTTGTTTTACAAGGCATTGTGGTAACAAATGCACCAATAATCTTAGTGTGAATATATTAACATTAACTCCTCTGGTGTCATTTTTAATAACTAACCATAATATCAAAAACTACTTTCAATTCACTACAAAAAAATATGCTTAAGAATTAACTGTAACAATTTATTTTACAAGATTTACAAATTTAATTTATTTATTTATTTCAATTGCTATTCAAAAATAATAAAATAGCAATATATTTATCTCCCAATTAATAACAATATTTTTAAATTGTTATTTTATCCCTAGTTTCAAACCTACACTGGGTTTGAAATCTCATCTCCCCTCAAGCAAATTTTCTAGTGCATCCAGAACAGTCTTTATTTAAAGCCACTTATTAAGATTTTCATGCCAGATATATTATTATGATATAAAATTTTGGATTATTTAATACAGGGACCTAAATAAAAGGTCACAATGTATATATTATGTATATATTTGAGAGGCATGCCTAAATTTATAAATTTTACTTTTCAATAACATTTTATTATTAATTTTATGATTATTAATTATTTTTATTAAAATACATAGGTGCAGCTCAGATGTATATATAGTATAGGAGCAAAAAATACTAACAAATATTGATTTTTTAAAATATATTTTATTATATGTCATTTTAAACCTTTTTTTAAAAAAATTGTTTTTCCTATTAAAATGTATATTTTATGAAATTCAAGATGGAAGATGCAACTATTAATTGTCCAAAAATAATTAAAGGGTTGGAAACACTATTGTTTTAGTCTGGGGAAGGTATTTTTAATTAAAGTTTTTACTTAAAATAAAATGGGGATTAAGATTAAAGATTTTTTGTCAAATCTATTTCTAATATGGAAATAGATTTGAATTTATTTTTGTGACATTATCTTACAGTGGCATCTTCAAAAACAATTGATAAAGAAAAGGTAAAAAATTTTAAAATCAGAGATTAGATTTTAAGCTAAAACTAAATAATTAAAAACATTCCAGAAATACCTGAGCAGAGTATAAAATGGATGGATTTTAAATCACCAAGAGATTAGTTACTACTGAGAGAAGTGTGTTGCTATCAATATTGCATGCAACTTTAAAATATAATATAATGATAGGGTAGATACCAATCATCTTTTGGACCCTTTTGGGTCTTTTTCCCCACTAATGTACCATCTAACTGCTGCTCTGAAAGGAAGAAAAAGCCCAATGGAGAACTTTAGAATGCTTAATAAAAACTTGCTTGCCACATAAGAACACATGGATCTATTAAATGCATACTTTGAAAAATTGACTATTAAATGGTGCAGGGTAAATTATTTCAAACCACCACCATTGAAACTACATTTAGCTTGCCTAACTAGTTTCAAACTCTATTAAGATTTCTTATATTGTATTATTTATTAATTTTGTGTTTTACTAAAACAAATTGCTCTTAAAGAATTTTTATGAATCTTAATCTCTCTCATATGCTTTAACTTTCTTTAACTCTGGTGTGGTTATTTATTTATAGTTATTTAATATTTGATTTTATTTATATGCTTTTATTATTAATATGCCAATTTCAAGCAATCGGATGAATTGAATTTCTAAAATTTTTTCTTTCTTCTTTTTAAGTAAACCTTCATGAATTAAGGTTATTAGTGTTCTCTTAAAATATAATGTATTACTAGTTAATATGCTCGCCAGATTGTTTTTACAAGTCAACATTTTATTTATGTTTTAATGTAAAAATTTGTTATTTGTTTAACTCTGGATTTTCTACCCAGAGTGAATCCACAACTCATGCTAATTAATGCTCTGAAATCATTTAAATTTTTTTTTTTTAATTCTGAAAAAGTGACTTATTAATTGTTTTTTTTATATATAACTGCTAGTTTTTTTTGTTTCTATACTCTTAAAATAGTATATGCTTAAATATTATCAGTTGTTATAAAATCCACGAAGGTGGGATTGAATTATTTTAAATAGCAGAAAAGGGAAGGAGGTAAATCATAATGTTACTTTTACTAAATAAAATCTTAACATATTAGAGAAATATATATATAACCGCATATCATTTGTCTAAATATATATATAACCGCATATCATTTGTCTAAATTATGGTATTCAAACTAGGGCCACTTATTTTAAAGCAGTAAATCATATTTCATGTTGTTAGTGACATTCATTCATACTGCATTACTGACATTTGGCTCATCTTCATGATTATATATATATGCTTCCTAATCTGGGGGTTGCAACAAGTTTGAACCCATAGATTTTTTCTCAAGTGTTGTCCTGAGGATAGTTGACCTTCCCAGGACCATTTATTTAGTATAAAAAGGCCTCTGGTGGTGATTCCCATAAGTCTGGCACATGCTATGGCTATCCACTTTCTTCATATAAAAGGTCTGCTTGTTGGTGACATCCACGGCATGCCTTATTCACTTTTCTGTAAGCATTTCCCAAGAAGGAGGTCTTAGACTTTGTCTTTCATCCAGAAGCATGATTTTTCCTGTTATCTCTTTGCCACAATATCAGCACCAAAAAATTCTTCGTATTATTATTTCTTTTGCTTCATGGTCCAGTTTTAATGCTCTAATATGAAAATTGTGCTCTGGTCAAAATATATATAAATGCCAATTATTTCTAGTTTTATTAATTAAATTTATTTCAGTCTTATACAATCCTGCCATCATAATTCAGTATTTCTGTATTTAAGATTATCTGCCTTGGGGGAAAATCAAGCATTCTGTCTTTTAAATGTTTTGTCACAAAATTAAATGTAATTTTCAAATATGTTTTATTTATTTTCACGACAATAATGGCATGAAAATAGTTTATATTATATCAGTAATGAATTTTGGAATGCTCCCCGAAGTAATATATTAGTTACCATGTTTCAGAACCGTAAATCAAAGCATTAATGGCAATATTATGTAATTCTTTCTAATAGTTGATTGGCATCTTAATACCATACCCACCAAAGATGTGTGTAAATGTATATATAGTATTAATTAATAAAGAGCATATGAAAAATAATAGTGTTAATGACAATATATAATTATCTATCATTTGGTAGACTGCTTGCTCATTCATGCACATACTAATGTATGCAATTAATTTATAAATGTATGTAAATAATTTTTCACTATATTAAACTATATGTTTTTTTTATTATTCCTTTTTCTTTATTTCCAAATGTACAGCCATGCATATACATATTTTAGTTAAGTCATAGTTAATAGATGTCTCATTGTCTTCTCTGCTCTGCTAGTGGGCCGGATTTAAAATTAATTCTCATGTGCCATCATTGTTATGTTATCCATTACGTGTTTAATTTGGGGATTAGAGAGTGGGTTTGAATCCAGGCTGGTCCCTGACCTAAATCTCAGACTTAACTGGGTTTGAAGTACATTTTGTGAGTTCCAGCTCATGTTAGATGGATAAACATGTTTTGACAGGTACAGTATATATATATATATTTGTAAGTGCAAGCTATATATAAGTCATGTGACATCTGACTTGTTATTATTACTATTATTTTGCTGTTGTGGCTTTAGCTAAATTAAAGAGCTAAGCCTACTAATATATGGAGTATCTGAATTAAGTTCAGGCCCATATGATTTTTTCAGTTGGAGAGCTGACTTTAAAGACATGTAGATGTCTAAAAGTTTCAGATCTTTGTCTAACAATTATCTTTTAGATAAATGATTTGCTGGGTTGGTTTTTTAGATCTAATGTCCCAACTCCTCACTGAAGAGACCCATAGGTCGAAACCGGTCTGGGGATGGGGACAATCCAAGATAAAAATGATTTGAATGCCTTCTCTTGTAGTAGCATTTATCATAAATAAAAAAAAAGCTTGTTTAGAGTTATTAGCACGCTCTTAATTTTACATATTTGTAAGTGCAAGCTATATATAAGTCATGTGACATCTGACTTGTTATTATTACTATTATTATTTTGCTGTTGTGGCTTTAGCTAAATTAAAGAGCTAAGCCTACTAATATATGGAGTATCTGAATTAAGTTCAGGCCCATATGATTTTTTCAGTTGGAGAGCTGACTTTAAAGACATGTAGATGTCTAAAAGTTTCAGATCTTCTAACAATTATCTTTTAGATAAATGCTTTGCTTGAGTTGGTTTTTTAGATCTAATGTCCCAACTCCTCACTGAAGAGACCCATAGGTCGAAACCGGTCTGGGGATGGGGACAATCCAAGATAAAAATGATTTGAATGCCTTCTCTTGTAGTAGCATTTATCATAAATAAAAAAAAAAAAGCTTGTTTAGAGTTATTAGCACGCTCTTAATTTTACATATTTGTAAGTGCAAGCTATATATAAGTCATGTGACATCTGACTTGTTATTATTACTATTATTATTTTGCTGTTGTGGCTTTAGCTAAATTAAAGAGCTAAGCCTACTAATATATGGAGTATCTGAATTAAGTTCAGGCCCATATGATTTTTTCAGTTGGAGAGCTGACTTTAAAGACATGTAGATGTCTAAAAGTTTCAGATCTTCTTCTAACAATTATCTTTTAGATAAATGCTTTGCTTGAGTTGGTTTTTTAGATCTAATGTCCCAACTCCTCACTGAAGAGACCCATAGGTCGAAACCGGTCTGGGGATGGGGACAATCCAAGATAAAAATGATTTGAATGCCTTCTCTTGTAGTAGCATTTATCATAAATAAAAAAAAAAAGCTTGTTTAGAGTTATTAGCACGCTCTTAATTTTACATATTTGTAAGTGCAAGCTATATATAAGTCATGTGACATCTGACTTGTTATTATTACTATTATTATTTTGCTGTTGTGGCTTTAGCTAAATTAAAGAGCTAAGCCTACTAATATATGGAGTATCTGAATTAAGTTCAGGCCCATATGATTTTTTCAGTTGGAGAGCTGACTTTAAAGACATGTAGATGTCTAAAAGTTTCAGATCTTCTTCTAACAATTATCTTTTAGATAAATGCTTTGCTTGAGTTGGTTTTTTAGATCTAATGTCCCAACTCCTCACTGAAGAGACCCATAGGTCGAAACCGGTCTGGGGATGGGGACAATCCAAGATAAAAATGATTTGAATGCCTTCTCTTGTAGTAGCATTTATCATAAATAAAAAAAAAAAAGCTTGTTTAGAGTTATTAGCACGCTCTTAATTTTACATATTTGTAAGTGCAAGCTATATATAAGTCATGTGACATCTGACTTGTTATTATTACTATTATTATTTTGCTGTTGTGGCTTTAGCTAAATTAAAGAGCTAAGCCTACTAATATATGGAGTATCTGAATTAAGTTCAGGCCCATATGATTTTTTCAGTTGGAGAGCTGACTTTAAAGACATGTAGATGTCTAAAAGTTTCAGATCTTCTTCTAACAATTATCTTTTAGATAAATGCTTTGCTTGAGTTGGTTTTTTAGATCTAATGTCCCAACTCCTCACTGAAGAGACCCATAGGTCGAAACCGGTCTGGGGATGGGGACAATCCAAGATAAAAATGATTTGAATGCCTTCTCTTGTAGTAGCATTTATCATAAATAAAAAAAAAAGCTTGTTTAGAGCTATTAGCACGCTCTTAATTTTACATATTTGTAAGTGCAAGCTATATATAAGTCATGTGACATCTGACTTGTTATTATTACTATTATTATTTTGCTGTTGTGGCTTTAGCTAAATTAAAGAGCTAAGCCTACTAATATATGGAGTATCTGAATTAAGTTCAGGCCCATATGATTTTTTCAGTTGGAGAGCTGACTTTAAAGACATGTAGATGTCTAAAAGTTTCAGATCTTCTATCTAACAATTATCTTTTAGATAAATGCTTTGCTTGAGTTGGTTTTTTAGATCTAATGTCCCAACTCCTCACTGAAGAGACCCATAGGTCGAAACCGGTCTGGGGATGGGGACAATCCAAGATAAAAATGATTTGAATGCCTTCTCTTGTAGTAGCATTTATCATAAATAAAAAAAAAAAAAGCTTGTTTAGAGTTATTAGCACGCTCTTAATTTTACATATTTGTAAGTGCAAGCTATATATAAGTCATGTGACATCTGACTTGTTATTATTACTATTATTATTTTGCTGTTGTGGCTTTAGCTAAATTAAAGAGCTAAGCCTACTAATATATGGAGTATCTGAATTAAGTTCAGGCCCATATGATTTTTTCAGTTGGAGAGCTGACTTTAAAGACATGTAGATGTCTAAAAGTTTCAGATCTTTGTCTAACAATTATCTTTTAGATAAATGATTTGCTTGAGTTGGTTTTTTAGATCTAATGTCCCAACTCCTCACTGAAGAGACCCATAGGTCGAAACCGGTCTGGGGATGGGGACAATCCAAGATAAAAATGATTTGAATGCCTTCTCTTGTAGTAGCATTTATCATAAATAAAAAAAAAAAAAAAGCTTGTTTAGAGTTATTAGCACGCTCTTAATTTTATATATATATATATTAAATGTTGTAAATAATTTTGTATATTTTAAAATTATATATATTTTTTACATTGTCATTATTTTTTTTTATAATTACATAAAAATTTATGATGGAAGATGCAACTCTTAACTGTCCAAGAGTAATTAAAAGAGTGGAAACATTATATTGTTTCAGGGTTTTAAAATAATTTTTAAATCAAGTTTTAATGAAAGTAAAATTAAAACAAAGCTAATGGATTTTACTTTAATTGCAAACATTTTCGACAAATCTATTTTCAATTTGAAAATTGATTTGAATTTATTTTTGGCCAGTTATCTAGTGATTGCATCTCCAATAACAATGAAAAAAAAATTTCTTTAGATTAAAGATTATGTTTGGGCTAGAAACTAAAAGCATTCTTTAAATACTTTAAAAGTTGTATAAATAGGGCTAAAAATCTATTGTATTAGAGTTTGATCTACTGTTGCTAACCTACTGCACACTTGTTGATTTTTTGAAATGGTATTCGAGTAGAGGAGCCCATGCTGCCTTTCCCTCAATCTCTAGCCCATCTTTATGCCTTGCAGTGGTATAGCTCCTTCCAATTAAAAGTGCTCATGCTGTTAGTGAACCACCAAGGCCAAGAAGAAATGTCTTTAACCTAATTAGAATCTGCCTGCCCCGAAAGTCAAGGAATGCCACCTCAACACAAGATTAATCCACATCATCATTCCAGAGGATCACAAGGTAACAAGCTCAAAAATTTATTTTAATCACCTTACCTAAGTTTTAACTAATGAATCTTAAAATTAATGTCTTTTTCTTTTTTTTATGTTTAATCTCTATTAACTCGTTCACAGTTGAGTATGTCAACCTAACTGTCTAGATTCTGTATATTGATTCTCTACAATCTAAACTAATTCTAATGTATATTCTTTTATCCAACTCATGCTTCTTATTATTCCTGTAATTTAGTATAGTAATAATTTATTATTTATGATATTTTTATATTTTCACTTAATTTCTATTTGTAAATATCAATCAAACCCAGTCTTATGACCTTCATCTATATCTCGCTGTGGAATAGAGAGGAGGGAAAAGAAAGTAATCAATTATTTTATTTTATTCATTTCTAAATAGCTAGTAGGGTTGAGTTTCTCTTTTTAATGAATATATGCATTAAAATAGTTTATTGTTAATTTATACAAGATGCATAAATATTTTTGCAATTTGGGTGGATTTTGGGTGTCCATTTTAATTCTATTGATTTTTTTTATTTTAATCGTCATTGCCAAAAGGCTGGCAGCCCATTTTATTTTGTTAGTCACACTCTTAAGTGTGCAAATTTGTTTTTTTATATATGTTAAATAAAATGGGATTGATTCAAGAAGGGGAAGAAATGCACCCTTTATTAATTATAATTTTAATTACTTATTAGTGACTTTATTATATATGAGTCATTATTTAAACATGTCATTATATATTTATTAAACCATTTAAGGTTTTATTTTATTATTAAATCAAAGAATTTCACGTTTTGATAATCACATTGCTAGCAGATATATATATATATATATATATATATATATATATATATATATATATATATATATATATATATATATTATTTGTTTTGTTCAAGTCCATCCGTACTTTTGCCCTGGAGGATCCCAAAGACTCTTGTGGTTTTGCATTCTTCATCCAAATATATTTTATTGCCTTGCTCAGATTCATCCATACTTTCGCTCCGGAGAATCTTAAGGTTTCTTTATTTCTTCAAAACAGGGGTATAATCTATGCCCTGGAACAAGCAAGTTAGTGTAGCTAAAGGCTCTGCATGGATTACCATACATTGGACCATGACAACTTTCTACCTACCTCTCCATAAGGTATCGCTCCACCTGAAGTGGGCATACCATCATCCAATAGAAGAATGATGAACTTTTCTCGGCCAAAGTTGCCGTATTTCTCTTCAATGACATATATGTTAGCACCATAATTATTTATATTTCATTTCCATGCCTGTTTAAAAAAATATACCGTAATGATATGTGATAGAATCATTTAGATCACTAAATATTTTTCATTGGAGTTCTTAGTGCCAACCATTCTGAAGCTGCCCTCCCCTTCTTTAAAATAAGCTCTTACCATATTTGTAAAGTTTCACTAAATATCTATCCTTAAATGTTGAAAATAAAAATAAATATCTATTTTAGTATAATTACAAATCCCAATGTATTCTGTTTAAATGTTATAAATAAATGCAATAAATGCTGAATAAATATATGTATCATAATGCCAAAGGCAATCTAATAAAGTTATAGAAATAGCGAAATTCCTTTATTATATCTTTATATGTAACTTCTTAATGTGTATAACATCCACCAACCACCCAGATAAACATTCATATTTTTATGTAAAAATAAATACAACCTGATTTCCGAATATACTATATATATTGTAATACCACACTATATATATAATTGTATTAATCTTTTATTATAAGAAATATTCATATTTAAACTTAATCCAGTGTGTTTGAATCTTATTAATATATTTATATATGTCTTTTAAATTATATCTCGTGTTCACTCAATATCTCATCATTATCATCATCAGCTGAGATCTCATGTAAAACATTGTAGCACCGGGCCTGGAAATAATGAATTTATGTGGCATCACCGTAGGTGTTGTCCATAGTTTTATAGATTTGGAGAATGGGCAAACAGGTTAGAATTCATGATTGCTCCTGACCTGTGTGTCTCGGGCATGATTGGATTTGGGGTACTTTTATTCATATTCTAAGTCTTGTTGGATGGACATACATTTTCGAGCTGTACAACATATAATAATAAATAATCATAACTTTTTTCAAATATCAACACTGCCCACTGAGTTAAGCAATGTCAAAAACCTTGAAAAGACAGAATGATACTAGTAATATTAATTTATTTTTAGATTCTGTTGTTATATAAATTTAGTTTTGATTTGGCTTATAAATTATAGGGTGAATTTTGTCTATTATTTGAATTTATGTATAGAGTAAATGTACTATCATTCAGTCTTGTTGTTTTTGATGTTATATAATTTAATGGGAGGTAGTTACTTATATATATATATATATATATATATATATATATATATATATATATATATATATATATTTATATGTTATATATATATATATATATATATATATATATCATTCAAACAAATAAAATTCTACTTTATAGATCATTTAACTAACTTTACTATCTTATTAGCATTTACCTTTTAATAGAATGGCTTTCTCCTTCACTAACTATACAAATTATATATAAAAAACTACTTCAAAATATAAATTAATATAACATGTAAGATATTTATTTTATCATTTTATATATATATAATTTTATATTTTAAAAAACAGTACTACTAGTACTAATAACAATGTAGCATTATTTTCACTAATTTGATTTCAAAGATTTTAAATAGTGAATGAAATTTATTCAGTAGATGAGATAATGTAAAAATGGTAGTGCCATTGTAAGTTTTTACTTGGAAAATGTGTTGTTTAAGTATACACTTACATGCATTATTTTTACTTTTTTTTTTGAGTGAATGAAATTTATTTAATAATGAGATAATATAAAAATCCTAACCCTGCTTTATGGATTTACTTGGAAATAAGCATTTTTTCTCACTTTTTTATTTTTTTTATCTTCAATTATATATATATTCATCATTGAATTTTTATATTTTAGTTAAATTTTATTAAAGATTCAATGTCAAAGTAAAATATAAATCATCCAAATAAAAAATACCATAAAAGTTATCAATACAAAAAAAATTAATTTAATTTTCAGTATAAAACAATGTATTTAATAAAAAATATGTTATTCTTTCAATTTTATTTTCTAAATAAATTATAATAAAATGATTACTTCTGTAAATGAAAAGAATCATAAAAATATTAAAAATAAATTTTCCAATTAAAAAACAATACAAATTCTAATCCTGATGTAAATATAACATCATAAACAAATGAATTATAACATTCCAGTTTTAAAATACAACTAGCATCCAAATATATTAAATTTATTATTAATTTCTCTTATCCTGCAACTATTTATAAATTTTGAGCACCATGCACATCAGGATGGATATTTATGGAATAATTATACTACTTCACTTCAATTTGTTATATTAACCTTATGGTCAACACTTTAAAGTTAAACATTATAAATAAATATTAAATATTACTGGAATTAATATCATGCATTTATTATAATATCTAACATGAAATAGTCTGTCACAGATTCAAAATAAAATAATTCTAGAAATAAAATTGAAACCAATGACTACAATGATAACTGATATCGACAAGTAAAATATATATAAAACATAATAAACCACAAGTTAATAATAAAAGTATAAGAAAATAAATTATATTAAAATAGATAAATTATTAACTGATGTGGTCAGCATTTTTATATTCTTATTTTTATCGACATTAAAATTGGTTATTTATAATTCCTTTTGCTGTAATCTTACTACTATTATTCTACAAAATAACCTAATAAAATAAATATAATAAAAATTATTTATCTTATCTAGAAATAATCTTATAAATCCACCCTTAACATTTATACATATGTAAAGAAAACGTTAAATATATGCAGGAACAACAACATACATTGTTTTGTCCATGAATAACTATTTAATGTAATCTTATGTGTTTACTTATTATTTATAATTTCTACAAAGTTGTTAATGTTTTAATTATAAACCAGAGCAGAAATTTTATATAGTGAATATAAACAACCATAAAATCTTTTATAAATTACAGAGATAATTTTTTTTATCAATCTATATAAAGTCAAAGAAAAACATATGATCAGTTTCCTTTTAACTGACAAATTTTCTTATTTGCCAAATCGAATAAAACATTGAGTAATTTTATTTGTCAATTATTGTTCTAGACCCATTTTATTTATAAAAATATTAATGTATAATAATCATACTTGTTTTAATTTAGCTTCTAAAAATTGAATTATTTTACATTCAAATTGTTTAAATGTAATGAATAATTAAAAATAACATTAATAAGTAAAAAACAAATATAAAAAAAAATAGTCTGCAGTAAAACAAAAAAAAAAATTTCAACCAATTATAATGTGCAATCACCATTGATTTCTTGTGTCATGGAATTTATGAATGCTTATTATTCACTTCTGTTATCTTTTCTTAATCTAATATTAAATATTTTAAATAAAAATATAAAAATCTAGCTACATTATTAGTCATTATAGTGTGAAAAATAATCATAAATATGTAAATATTTATAAAAAAATAGTTATGTTTTTCTAGTTGTCAAGGAATGTCATTGATATGCAAACATATCAAGCATTATTCACTTGTCTTGATTATTTTTCTTCTAAAATTTAAAATTTTTCAAATGAAAGTTTATATTTAGGTATAATATTGTAAAAATTAATTATGAATGTAAAAAATTATGATATATATATATATATGTGTGTGTGTGTTCAAAATATATTACAAAAACAAAACATTTTGGTGTGATTTATGACTTTGACAATTATAAATGCCTGGTCAGTAATGGCCAAAATTGACAGTTGGTAGTTTGAAAAACCATATAAAGTAAAAGAGGATGAAATCTTCTCTTTATATGACTACATATGGCATGAAAAAATTGATTTTTTGCAAAAATACTGTAAATACAGATTTTTTGGAATTAAGATTTTAAATTTAGATTAGGCTACAAATTTATTATAAAATAAGCATAAAATGAAGAATGTGCAACCAAAAATGGATAACAGAAGGCAAAAAATGTAAAAGTAACACGTTTTGTAATAATCAGGCAATTGGTAAAAAACAAACACAATATATTTATTTATTTCAAAATAGATATTTATAATCGAATAGTTATTTCTCCTGTATTTATCTACCATTATTTTAGAAGAAAAAAAAATTATAAACAATATTTAATTATAAAATTATGAAAATGCATACTATTTTTTTCTATTTAGCTTGAAATCTCATAGATATTAAAATAAATGTGCATAAAAAAATAAACATTCTTTTATCAATTATATGTATGGATATTTACAATTTTATTACTTAAATTGAATTTTTTTTAAAAAGTGAAATTTAAAACTTAATTTTTTTATTTAAGAATATTATAAAATAAGCAAATAAATTAACAATAAAACATTATTATTATTTGAATTACATTAGCATATTGGAAAATACACTATAAATGAAAATAATCATTTAATTTGTTTGATCAAGTCTGATATTTTATTTTTGTGAGTTGATAATGTAGCTTTTAATGACCTTACATGATGGCTGAAATAAGTTGATTAATTGGAAAAGATTATCTGAATATTTTATTTTTTGCTTTAATGTAAAATCACCACAAACTGAATTATAAGATGTTATAGAAAGATAAGCATAAAATTACTCATTAAAATTTTAAATATCCTGCTCTTCAGGAAAGAAATATTCTTTTTCCCTATCTTTCTTTTTATTTAGCACTTCATGTTGTTGATAGTGTTCCCAAAATAATAAATAAATTCTAATTTTTTTTTTAGATTTGGGAGACAAACATTTCTGCTACTTAACAGTTTATGAACTTCCCATATATATCTTTCTATTCTTCTTCCCAATTGCTCCTCTATTAGTCAATAAAAATCAATATTTTTTTATATTCCCACATGTTAAAAAGTATTCTATAAACAAAACCAATTATAATAAACAAAATAAAATAAATAAACTTTTAAAGATTAATATTTTCTTTTCAAATAATAACACTTTATTAGAATGTTTATTTGATTTATCTTTAATATTTATTAACAAATTTAATAATCAACATTGTTATCATTTATTTTTTAATAAAATGATTAAATGTTGATGAGTGTGTTTGTTTATATTTATTATCACATGCACATATATGCACACTTACATATTTTTTATAACTAGGTTGTATCAATGAATAAAATATACTTTATTTTCATTTATTTTTTTGCTTTATATTTTTCTTTTATTTTTTACTTTACTATTTTACTTTTTAACTGCCTAACATTTTAAACTAAGTGTTACAGTGTATATATAAACCATCCACACACATTTCTCCAGTTAACGTTCAAACATGTATATCTTTTTTATATATGTAATTAATAAATTGGAAACAAATAATTTTTTACCTCCAAAATTTAATTAATTTTAACACTTGGCTAAGTGAAAAAAGGGCAAGGTTAAAATTTTTGATAAAATATCAACTTTTAGTAATATTTCAGTCTACAACAAAATAGAATTTAATATAAATGAAATTATATTAAATCATATAAAAAAATAATTTTTTGAAAATAATCAAATTATTAAATATAAAATTGATGTTAAAGTTTGAAAAAAAAAAAGAATTGCTTTAAAAAAAAAAAGAATTGCTTTGTTTCCTTCAGTTATCAATGAAAATATTTTTAAAGGATGAGTGAAATAATTGTAGTATAACCTGTATATATAAAGTAACTTATCCATTTAAAATATACTATAATAATAAAATTATAATAATGGTAGATAATAACAATATATATATATATATATATATATATATATATATATATATATATATCACTGAAGAAATAATTATTTTTTGCTGTTAGGATTTGATGGAAAAGATGAAGGTAAAGGAAGATGAGAATTAAAAAAGAAATGAGCAGGCAATTTAAAATCAACACAACAAATTACACAAAAATTCAATTTTAATAATTAATACGTTATAATAATACACAATAAAAACATATTATTAATATACCGCCCTACAACAATAAAATCAATGACAGACTTCTTAGAGAAGTTTATTGTTTTGAAAAAAAAAGTCAACCCAATCTTTTAATTATTTCATATAATCAGTAATTTAAAGTAATATATATTATATTTTCAGAACCATTTTCATTCAATGCATATTAAAGATTATAAACTATCTTAATACTTTATTATTTAAAAATAATTATAATTAGATAAGTAGTTGTGAGAATAATATCTTTTATTAATCTTACAATTAACAACTGTTTTAAATTAAATAATTAAAATAACGATCACAGAATATGCAATCAAAAATTTATGAAACATTGGAAAATGTGGAGATATTGAGATTAAAAGCTAAAAATAATATATTTTAGCTAACTTTTTTTTTTTAGTATTTAGCATATAATATTTATTCACTCTTTCCATTTTGTATATATCTGTATTATCAAAAATTCCTTTCTTCAGCATTTTACACTTATCTGATTTTTAATTTTGAGTATTTATTCATCTATCTATTTTTATATTTCTTTAATTAAAATAATAGGAATTCAGTTTTTGTATGATTTCTTTAGTTGGTTTTAAATTTCTATGACTTGTTGTTTTATAATTTTCATTTTCTCTATCTTTATTTTCTCCATCAAATTCTATTAGCAAAATCATATAACCTATTTAGAACAAAATATACAACTTGTTTTTTTCATTGATATATATATGCTTGTGTATTTTCATTCATTATCCTACAAAAATATTTCCATTAATAACTGAAAAACGAAAAAAAAAAGCGAATTCATTTTTTCTTTCAAATTTTAATATAATTTTTATATTTAGTAATTTGATTATTTGAAATATCAATTTTCTTTTTTATATGATTTAATATAATTTCATTTATATTAAATTTTATTTAGCTGTAGACTGAAACATTATTAAAAGCTGATATTTTATCAAAAATTTTGACCTTAGAGATTCTTTCAATTAGCCAGATGTTAAAATTAATTAAATTTTGGAAGTAAAAAAAAATATTTCTATTTCAAATTTATTAATTATATATATACAAGTTTAAAGATAATCATGCATAACGTTAACTGTAGAAATATGTGGATAGTTTATTATATATATATATATATATATATATATATATATAATACTGGAAACCTATGTGGATAGTTTATTATATATATATATATATAATACTGGAAACCTGGATGGTGTCTCTTTTGACAACTCTAAAATGAATGCATTCAATGAATCATCTTTCTAACGATTAGAATTAGAAATAATATTGATGATGATGTTCAAACTATATAACATTTATAAAAATGCTTTATACAAAATATTTAAGTTATATTTCCTGATAGACATAAATCAAATTGTTTTTAGAAGATCATACTTAACTTTCATCCATACATATTGTAATGATGTATACGAGAAACATTCCTCTTATTCAATATGACTACGGATTGATGAGTTAATTATTATAACAATGTTTACTGGGAAGGTGACTTTTCAAATTAGCATCATAATATATACAAAGGAAAGACAGGAAGTATCTATTAAATGTACTTCCTACATTAAATTCTAAATTATATAACGGTGAGTATGAGGAAAGTTAAAATAATGTGACTTTTCACATCTGTAGGAATTGTGTACATACACGAGTATATATATTCATAGGTACAAAGAGTTTAAAGAATATATTCTGGAATTCAAGGGACATTTTATTAATTTCTAAAATAATTAAATAATTATATGGTCTTTAATTTAAAGGTAAATAGATTGCGCTGACTATGTAAGTAAGACGTGACCAGAATTAATTATTGTGATAAGTGAATAAAATAATAAACCGAAATATGAAATTGGTTGTAATAAAATTATTTACATTAAAATTTAAATCCAATTGATGAATAATTTTATTATTTTGATGATTTATCTGTTATTCATATTTTGTTGTTATAATTCACATAAAAATAAATAATATCAAGATGAATGAATCCATTCCATAAATTCCTGCTGTATATCTAAAAAGAGAAAAACAAAAAAGGGTTAGCATTGGTCCTTCTATAAATATAACTTCAATCTTTCAAAAACTTTTCTCTGAATAATATAATTCAAAATAAATATATACAAAATGTATATAAAGAAAAGCTTGGTTTAATACTTTAAGAGTATGCTGTGCTAAACATGCTTTTGATTAACTGGTTGTCGTTTTTATAACACCAATTGTCCAAGAAGCTTGTGACTTTTGACAGAATAAACAAAAGTGGGGATTTGCATATAATTTGAATATAAGATGTAAATGAGTTAATTTAAATGAACCACTTTTTGATAGGAGAATGCATGATTCTTTTTTATTGACATTATTGGCAATATGCCAGCCTTTTTTAACTTTACATTTCTCATCATTTCTTTCAGTGCAGACAATACCAGCAAATATAGGTTTTAAACTGTAATCATATTTAGACTCATGTTCCATTTTCTTCAAACATGAGACTAAATATGGTCACAGCTTTGAGCCTACATCTATCAACATTGTCCGCTCTGAACAAAATGATGCTAAACAAAAAGTTATTGAGACCTTTTACATTGCAACAATATACACACAATCAACAAAAGAAATTCTGCATCTCCCTATCAAAAAGTGGTTCATTTAAATTAACTTATTTACATCCTATATTCAAATTTTATGCAAATCCTCATTTTTGTTGGTTCTTTTATAAAAGTCACAAGCTTCTTGTCAACTATTGTTATGAATATGACTATCAGTTAGTCAGAAGCATATTTAGAATACCATGCTGTTAAAATATTAAACCAAGTTTATATATATATATATATTGTATGTATTTATTTTGAATTCTATATATATATATATATATTGTATGTATTTATTTTGAATTCTATAAATACATTAAATATTACATTAAGAATATTATCATTACATATGTGTTCATTGATATTTGATCAAATACCAATCTCTACATCAACCATGTCTACTTATTTATATATCAATATATTTGAGGTCTCCTATAGAATTTAAATCCAACCTAATCTATAGTTACTTCTTTATAACTATAACTCAAGATAGATATCTCAAACATGCATATCTTAAACAAGATAAAAATGATCTCATAATCAATTTATTTTCAAGCATATATATATAATTCAAACAAGTTATAAATTTCATAACTTGTTTTTAAACTTGCATTTTATGATCACTAGATGGAGCTTACCAGTAGCTTTAAACAATCTTTATTTTATAAGTGCTGAATTTTGAGTTGGTATTTTAGTTCTAGTTTCTAATCTACCAGCCCTCCACTGACATGAGCCATAAGCTTGAAACCAGCTGGTCTGGAGGTGGGAATAACGATAGAGATTTTAAATTCTATCTCTTTTGGCACTTATAAAAACAAAGCTTGTTTAGAGCTACTGGTAAGCTCCATCTAGTGATTATATATATATATATATATATATATATATATATATATATATATATATATATATATATATCAACAGTAAGTACATTAAAGAAAAATGTATCCTTAGATAAACACCCACTAAAAGACCTAAAACAGATACTTTCTTTAAGAATAATATACACAAACTTGTCTGATATAGTAAAATCAAACCAAATCCAACTTATCCTAGAAACACACTTAAATATTCATATATTAAAATATCTCATATAATTTAAATAATACTTTGAACTAGTTATATTTAAAGATACATAAAATATAAAATATATAAATATCTATCCACAGATTACATTGTTGTATATGTGTATATGTATCTATATTTAATTTTAAAAAAATTAATTTGGTTTACTTATATAATTTTCTTTGTGAGTTCTAAAATAAAAGAAAAACAATAGCAAGGCAATAGCAAATGAAAAATATTATTGAAATTTTTATTAAAAGGAATTCAATTAAAGAATCTGGTATTTAAAGTTTTTGTAAATAATTCTGTTGTTCTGATCCTTTTGAAGTCAATTAGAAATTCAGAAAATTATTTTAAGTACAACTAAATTCCATTAAAATAATTTTTTTTAACCTTACATGAATAGTACATTGTTCCTGTTTTAGCTGAATGGAAATCGAATACTTCTTGGAACTGTTCATGCTTGATTAATCTTTATAAGTGTCAACAATTATTCCCCCAAGATTTCTTTAATGAATAAAATATTTTATTTTCATAAGTAGAATTTTCTTTTCTTAGGATTTTTTTATGATATAATCATTATTAAGATGACTGTTATTTTTGCTAAATATGAATAGAATTTTGGTGAATATAATGGCAGTACTTCAGGAAAGGATTAAGCAACACCTCCTCCTACAGTATTGGTTTCTAGAGTGATATTTTTTTAAAATTCAACCATTTAATAAATCTGACTTTATACACAAATAAGACACCAAAGGTTATTTTAGAAGTAAGTAAAAATTTATTTTTTGATAGTGAAATTCTTCTAGAATACCTGCACTTACATCAGAATTGTTGTGACATTTTTAGAATACCTTGTATATAATGTGGTATTTTATTATCTTTATATATAGAGTTGCACACACTGTTTGGCAACAATTTAGAATTTTGAGGCATTAAATAAATATTTGTTTTGATATATTTTTAAAATATCTTAAATAATTTTTATATAAAATTTATTACACTTGATTATAGTAAAATAACTCCCATTTATCACAGAAATATTTATTAATCTACATATAGGTGTAAAAAAATAACATACTTAAAATAACTATTATGGATATTTTAATTTATTTGACTCATTTATTTGTACTTAAATATAAATGATCTAAAATTATTTTATTGACTTTTTAATAAATGTGAAAGTTTCAAAACAAAACAATCTCACATGGGAATTTAAATAGACACATTAAAACATTTTTTTTAATAATGTAAAGTCTTATTCATAAATTCTACTATAGTATATATATGTTTATTTTTTAATAGATGAGGTTTGAATTATAATATCCCCTAATTTTGATTGCGATTTTTTTCTTAAAAAAACATCTATAAATACATTACTATTTGATAATACCATCCTAATTTTTATCGTTAGCATCCCACCATCTCTTCTTTTCGGAACATGACTTATTAGGATCAGTAGTCAACCGTTCTTGAGCATATTTGGAATGAGATTAAAAAAATGAGGGACAGTGAAGAAAATATATAATTTAAATAACAAACATATATTATTTAAGGTTATCTTGATTCATGAATATTAAAATTACAAAATTATTGATCATCATTATTCATTGCCAGGCACATATGCAGAAAAAAAACATGCATCGATAGTTATTAAATTTCAGACAGGTTTTAATCTCCCATCTATTTACAAAACATTTTTTCCTAATATATTCATATTTAATATTAATTTTATTAGTTTATTGCCAAAATAGCAAAATTAATAAAAAATTAAAAATGAATATAATTAAGTAATCACATAAAACATCTATTTATCTTACAATATTAGTATTCATAAGTCATATATATTGAAATGAACATTCCATTATTCATTTAGATACATTTTTTCTTATAAAGAAAGTAATATGTAAATTTGATTTACAAAACAAGAACAAAAACTAGGTTTAAAAGAATAGAAAGTTTTGGCATAAAATCTTTTTTTTTCTTTTCTTTTAATCAGAAGGGAATATTACTTAAAAAAGAAGGGGCAATACTAACAGTTGATCTGGTCTGGAACACTTTTGAATGATATTTGAATAACTCTGGCTAAAATAAAGAAATAGACTTATTCAAAAGACAGCAAGAAATTACAAGGCTATACTCTCACCCTTAATGGACTTTTAATATTTGTCAGAAAGAACAAAATTATAATTATTTTGTTTTGGGTGAGTCTTATATTTAAATAGTGATTTGTACTTTATTTCAAATAATTTGAATTTTAAATAAGGCTTATTATCTTGGTATTATTTTAAAAGAAATTGTTATTTAAAGAAATAAATGAATTTGTAATGATTTTTCTTTACTTATTAAAATTATATTTTTTAAAAATAAAAAAAAATTACGTCGTATATGTGCATACACTAAGTTTATGAATTTTATATAAGTTAGTAATAAAGGAAAAGAGTATAGAAATGATAATCACGTAAATACAATACATACATATAAATTGCCAAAGTCTCAAATAATCATAGTTAACGATGTTATTATTTCCATTAGTTTCATTTGTTTGAAGTTAAGCTTATATTTGATTACTGAAATTGGATTTTATGTAAATGGAATTATATATGTGCAAGGTTTTATTCAATGTTTAATAGTTTACATATGATCACATCCATGTAAGAGAATACATTCCTATCAACTTGATGAGTTAGGGATTGATTTCAGAACAAATCATCGTTGTATAAATTGTTATATTAAATTAGATTTAGTACCAAAAGGCCATTCCTTATAATTATTGTATAGAAGGTTTATTCAGTTTGGATTAGGAATAAAGGGCCATCTCTTTATAGTTATTATTATATAGGTGGTTATGTTTAGAAATAGAATCTAAAAAAACCATTCCTTATGATTATTGTTGATTCCCATCCCATATAGAATATATATGTGTGCAAGTACTAAGAGACATGCGACTCAAAGAAATGTTATATTTATAAATTCATACATGCATAGAATTATATTTAAGCTTATTAAAGTCAGAGTTAAAGGTATGGCAAATATGTTATATTATCCATGGATAATTAATACTATGATAAATACAGATTAAAGAACATTGTTGAATAAATAAATTGCATATCCATTAATGATTATAATTTGTAAATAAGTTACTGTTACATGATGTGTTAACTTTATTAAAGAAAATAAATTATACATCAATTAATCAGTATATCTGTAAATAAATGATTATCACATGATTTGTCACTTTGTTTATGTAAGATTGCATAATTTACCAACATTCATTGAGTAATTTGTGCTTTCTGAGATTTAGGCTGGTGTTATAAATGGTGCTGTGTAATGATTACATTATTATATTAAATAAAATATTATTTTAAATATAGATGTGTTAGTTTATTTTTTGATGCTTAAGACTGGGAAGTACCAGTCTAATTTATGTAAATAAATAGAGAAAATGTAAATAAATGAACTATGCTAAATTTGTCCATTATAATATATACTTACATGAAAAATATAAATAACAAAATATCTTATTCTAATACACATATTTTTTAAAATTATTGAGGTTTATTATGTAATGATATAAATTAAGAAGATATACCATGGCTTCTTTAATAACTCAAGAAATTCATTATCATAAGCATACCTTTATGCCCTCATTGGGACTTAAAGAAACATTTTAAGCAATTCTTATCTTTAGAATCATTTATGTTTATGCCTATTGGTTGATTCATCCTCAGTATTATTTAAGTTCATATCTGTTGGATGATTTAAATTAACTCTTGCAATCAATAATCTTTTTTATTCAATTGATTGGTTGCATAATTTCAATCAATGAGAAAACAATTTTAATATGAATAAGTAAAAGTTATATCATACATCATCACTATTTCCAGATTATTATTATTATTATTATTATTATTATTATTATTATTATTATTATTATTATTATTATTATTATTATTATTATTATTATTATTATTATTATTATTATTATTATTATTATTATTATTATTATTATTATTATTATTATTATTATTATTATTATTATTATTATTATTATTATTATTATTATTATTATTATTATTATTATTATTATTATTATTATTATTATTATTATTATTATTATTATTATTATTATTATTATTATTATTATTATTATTATTATTATTATTATTATTATTATTATTATTATTATTATTATTATTATTATTATTATTATTATTATTATTATTATTATTATTATTATTATTATTATTATTATTATTATTATTATTATTATTATTATTATTATTATTATTATTATTATTATTATTATTATTATTATTATTATTATTATTATTATTATTATTATTATTATTATTATTATCATCTTTCAAAAAGGCATTTTATTGATTCTATAAAAGGTTACATCAAAAGTGTTTTACATAATTTTGGTATATACATTGATTTATTCTGTTACATAAAAAATGAATATTTGAATGATATAGTTCAATTTATGGCTTCTTGAGTTGTTTGAACTTTTGTGACTTGAATGAGTCCTTAAAAAAATCATAATAGTTGATGTACAAGTTGCTTTTTTGATAATCTTTTTGCTGTTTATAGCTTGTATGCATATAATTAAAAATCTGAGAAGCTATTGAAAAAGTTTTTCTCTAGTAGTTTTTGTCAGATACTTAGTGTTGTGTTATAGCATTGATTGTTCTTTTAGTAGTGACCATGTTGCAGCATATAAGTGGGGGTTTGTTATGATTTTATCTCGATTCCTTATTTGTGTTAATTTGTTGCAAAAGGTGGCTGGATGCCGCCTGGTGTTATTTCCTATTATAAAAGTGCACCTTGTACACCAAAAAGCATATAGAATAAAAGTAGCTGCTCTAATGTTTGGTATTGATTTTGTTTTGTATGCAGCAATTATATTTTCAATTGATGTGTTAGGTTTTCTGTATGTGTCAAAAATTATTTTTCTTATGTGTTCGAGTGCTGTACATTGGTATAGCATGTGTTGTAGGGTTTCTTCTGATCGATGGCACAGTCCGCAAAAAGGATCTATTTTGAAGTACATTCTCTTGTGATGTAGAAAATAGGTTGTGGGCATGGCAATGAGATTTAATTTCAAAATAAAGTCAAAAAATTTTGGTTCCAGAGCCCATTTTTTAAATTCTTTTAGTAATCTTTTGTTGTTTATCCCTAACATTGGTGCTATATCATTAATGTTATTTATTTCATTTGTGAGATCATAGATATTCCAATATGAATATTTGTTTGTATATTGTTCAGGTATGTTTGCTGTGGTTTTAAATTCATAAATAATTGTTGATATGTATGATTGAGTTGGAGGTGGATGATCAGTTGGGATGATTTGCACAAGGTGTTTTAGTTTTGTGAATTGCTGTAAAGTGGTAATTATGAGATTCCTTTGTTTTTGGATGTGAAATATGTTAATATTGTGTAAACCTAGTCCATTTTTAATGAGTGGTTGATTGAGCCTTCTTGTTGAAATTGCTACTGTTTTTTTGGACCATAGTAGTTGATTGCAGATGGTTTTTATTTTTGATTTAAAAACTTTTGAGAAGGATATAATCGGTAAATAATAAACTATTTTTGTTATGATGAGCTGGTTTATCAGCTGTACTTTGGAATATATGGATAAATATGTTTTTGATAATGAGTTTACTATTTGTTTGGCCTCCTCCTTTAGTTTATTTTGTATGTGGCATCTCATTCCTGTAAGTCCCATATGGAAAGGAAAACCAAGAAAAGATGTTGGTTTTGATTGGTATGTGTTTGTGCACAGCTTTCCTGTAAATAGTGACCATGCTGATGTTTTTAGTCTTCAAGAATGTTTTGTAGCTGGGTGAGTTGTTTTTTTTGATGATAGGAAAACAGTAACACCATCCATATATGCTAAGCATGGTATATGTTCTGTAGTGCCTGGTATCTGTATTCCAGTAAAAGATTGTTCTATTTTTTGAATGAGAGGGTTAATGTATAGTATGAATAGTAATGAGTTGAGAGGTGATCCTTGAGATATTGATTGTGTAGGAGTAAATGATGAGGAGTTTCTTCCATTGATGGTTATATGGATTTCACGATTTAGAAGTAAGTTTGCTATTAGATATAGATGAGTTTTGGGTATATCAGTGTTATTGAGCATTTTTAGAAGTATAGGTATATCTATTGAATCAAATGCTGCCTCAATATGTAATAGTACAGCTATGGGGCCATATTTTTTTTGTTTTCTTATTAATGCTAGGATTGTTTTAAAGAATAGAGCTGCTTGTATTGTTGATGATTTTTTTTTGCAAATTGGTATTTTGAAATAAGCATTGTTATGTGTGGCTCAATTTCTTGCTTTATGATTTTTTCTATGATTTTAATCGGTAATGGCCCCATGGATATAGGTTGTAAATTAGTTAGTGAGGGAGTAATGTGTTTTGTTTTGTTGAAAGGAACAATTGCAATTGGGTACACTCCTTCCATGTACTGTATTTTTTGTGTTAGATGGTTTGCTAAATTACATAAATATTTTGCAGTGAATTGACTAATGTGTTTTAAGACAAAAGCTGGAATTCCGGGGCTACCTGGGTGGCATGCATTTGGGATACTGTTTATTTTTTCTATAAAGACATTTGTGGTAAAAGGTGTTTTTGTTTCTGTTGGGCCAAATAAATCTGGTTTAAATGTTTGAAGTTGTCTTGTTTGAAGTTTTTGCTTGAAATATTGGTATATGGGCAAAATCATATTGTGACCTGCAAATGTTCCTTGATTTGTGTGTATTGCCATTGGCACCTTGATAGTTTGTGGCCTTCCAAGTGCCCATCTAATGTATTCCCTTGTCCAAGTGTGTGGTTTTGTAAGACATAGTTTGCTTTTTTTAATTTTGAGGTAGCTTTTAAGGGTGTCACATGCATTATTGTATGCATGTGTAAGTTTGAATATGTATTTTTGTGTTTGCTTTGAAGGGTTAATCATGGTTAATTGTTTGTGAATTTCATCTGCTAGTGCCAGTACTTTTGATGGTGGTGGTTGCTTCATTACTATATGATTGATATTAAATGAAATAATGTTTATAAATGCTATATATTGTTGTATAGGATTGAGTTTTATATTTTTAAGCTTGTTTATCATGATGTAGGTTTCAGAAAAAATAAATTCAGGAGTGTTTACTGGTAATAGAACTCTAATAGTTCTTGTGAATGGAAGGGTTGATGGTTGGATATCATTGAAGTTAATTGTTATTGTTTGTGCTGAGTGATCTGAGAAAGCTGATGGTGTAAGTTTTATTGTTACTAGATGGTGAAGCATTGGTGAGTAGAAACATAAATCAATTAGTGAAGAGAATCGGCCATTGTGAAAGAAAATTGCATTTTCTGGTAGGAATCCTTGTGCATTCATGAGTGGTATGGATATTTTATGAATCCATCATTCTGTGAATTCTTTGTATGTTGTGTTAAAATCACCTATTAGAATTGTTGGATTTGCTGTGTTTGCTAGCATGGAATTGATGTTTTCTAGTATGGTATTGATGCTGTTGTGTTGTATTGGCATGTAGATAAATATTATATTAATAATTATAATTTTATGTTGAAAAATTGTAATAAGCATATTAGAATCAATATACATCTGGGTCTCATTTTACGCGATAGATAGGTTCCTCAGAAAACATGTGCAAACGAAATCGCGCAAAAATAGACTTAACTTACATTGAAAAAGGGGGGATGCGGTCTGTAATTTTTCAAAATTCACGTAAGAGCAAAGCACCAATGTAAAATTACTTTAAAATTCATGCAAAAAAAAAATAAGAAAATAAAATATGACTAATAAAAAATTTCAAATTTGAAAAAAATTGATACAAGACAAACTTTTTTTAACTATAATATTTAATTTTATTCAAAATAATATATTTTTATGCATAATTTACAAACACGTTCGTTTGCTAACAACTAGCGCCAACTTCACACTCATGTTGTATCAGTGGTTTTCTGGTGACAACGTAATTAGTAATTAATCTTTGAGATGATGATTTTATTAATTGTTTATGAAACTAACAACTAAAAATTAAATTCTTATTTTTGTCTTTAATTTTCAATTCAATTTAAAAATCAAATTTTACATTAATTTCAAGTTGCCAAGTAATTTTTAAATTGTTAATTACAATTAAAAATCAGATTTTAATTTTTAATTGTCAAATTTAATTGTGCCCACTGCTATTACTCACCTTTTAAAAATAAACTTGTTGACACTAAATGATTAATACTGTAATTGATTACATTCTTTTCTAAAAATCAAAAACAGAATGCGATTTAAAATGCAAAATTAACATGCACAATGTTTGAACAAATTTACATTATAATCTTGTAAAATTTAATGTGTGTATACATAAAATATGGAAATCATTATTTTAATTTCATTATTGCATAAAATCTTACTATTATAAAGCACTGAAAATATTGAAATTACTAAGATGAAAGTCAAATTCCAATAATGTGCTATTACTTTCAATATAACGTAAGAGCGCAAAATTTATTATTTAAAGTAATAGCGCATTATCGGAGTTCATACACCTGGGCCTCTTTTTATGCAGATTTATTTAACACACTTCCAGTGAAACACGAATCGCGTAACATCAAAATCGTGTTAAATAAGGCCGCATAAAAAGAGACCCAGGTGTATGTTATTTTAAATGTAGTGAAAAAACATTTTGGGGTAATTAGGATAGCAGTACCTGTTGAGGGAGATGATGAATCTCTTGAGCAGGCACAAAATCCTTCTTTACTTAGATATTTATCTGGTTCTATTTTTGATCCAGTGTAAATTTTTGTTTCCAATAATCCAAGTATGTGTGGTTGTGTATTTCTGATCCATTGTTTAAGTTTATGAATTTTTGTGGTTGAGTTCTGGCCTCTTACATTAATTGCTGCAATTTTTAATTTCATTATGTTTAAGTATTGTTCATGGTTGTGTGTTAGTTATTTGGATAGCTATTTGTGGTTGATCTTGGGCATCTTGATAATTTAGTTCTAAATCCTCATCTGATGTGCTGCTTGTGTCATCTAGCTGTGAGTAACTAGAATTGTCATATTGTTCTGTTTTAACTTTTTTGACCCTTTTGTTTTTTTTGGTGGTCTTCCAGGTGGTCTTCTTTTCTGCTCTTGATTAGTTGGTGTACTTAGTGATGAATTTGTGCTGACATCTTCCATTATTTCTTGAGATGTATTATTTCTGATTGCAAGTTTTGTTAGGGCTATTTTTTCATTATTTATACACATATTATTTGTTGTCACTTGTTTATCTGGTATTTGATTTTTGCTTTTATTTTTTTTAATTGATATGTCTAAAAGCATATCAGTGTTATTATAATTTTCATTAGTATCATTTTTATTAGTTATTTCAAGTTTATTTTTAGTTTTATCTAGTTGGTTTGATGTTTTTGTTTTTTCAAGTTGAATTATTATTTTTGTTGGCCTGTTTTGCATTACAGTTGATTGCTAAGTGTCCTTGATCCTTGCATGCAAAACATTGTGGTCTTAGTCCTCTTATATAAAGAGTTAATACTGCGTCTTGATCTATTATTTGAGTGGGTATGTTTTCTGGGTCAATATTATTATTATTATTATTATTATTATTATTATTATTATTATTATTATTATTATTATTATTATCATTATTATTATCATTATTATTATTGTTATTATTATTATTATTATTATTATTATTATTATTATTATTATTATTATTATTATGTTTCAAAGCATTATCGGAGTTCATACACGTGGGTCTCTTTTTACACGGACTTATTTAACACACTTCCGGTGAAACACGAATTGCGTAACTTCAAAATCATGTTAAATAAGTCCGCATAAAAAGCGACCCAGGTGTATATACATATATTTGGGGGAGAGAAATACAAAAAAATAAATGTTTTACTGCATGCTTTATTTATTTGGTAAATTATGTATTTGTAGTACATAATTATTATACTTGTAGAATCTGATAGCCAAACCACTTATTATCCTGAGATAAAATAAAAGTAAACAATATAATGAGCTAGTTATTGGAATGGCTGTACCACAGAGTTAGATCAATTTTACTTGTATGTATGAATATATTAATATAATAAAAATATATTATAGTCATCATTTATATTTGCACACTCTCTTGGGAAAGAAAAGGGGATCAATATTAGATTTTTTTGTCAAGAGTGGTGCATAAAGGCTGGATCATTGTATTTCAGTACTTTCAAAGGTGTGCAAAGACAAAAAAGTGACCAACATTTAGATAATTGGACAATAGTGAGATAGTTTAACAAGAAGAGTTTTGATTGACCTAATGTAGGTTGAATCTCCTTTCTTTAATAATTCTATTTGGAAATATTTCTTATATTTACCCAACAATATTTTTGAGTGGATTATTGTCAGCCTATTACTTTATGCTGGGTTTATATGGAAGTCATAAATAAATAAGACTAAAGTAAAAAGATTCAGACCGTTACATATTATATTTATGCTTGCTTTCATTAATTTCTCCAAATATGGCAGTTTTTCTCTTTAGGCACTAATGATATTAGAGAGGATATACATTAGCAATCATGACATTAAATATTTTATAGTCTCAATAGATATTGGGTAGTTCTTATTGCACTTTCCATTTCTTTCCTCATGACTAAGGCAGGAAGTTGCTCATTTTCACAAAGTTCAGCATTAGTTTCTGGATCTGACTGCATTTTTTAGATATTTTGGATAATGTGGCTTTTTGTTGCCTAATCACACATATCAAACAGTCTTCTCTTAAATAAAATCATCATACTGCCTGTTATAACTGGAATACTAAAACAATAACAACAAATTACAAGCAATCCAAATTGTGGTCAAAAACAGTTTTAACTAGTGGTTTATCTCTTAAACATTAAATCACTGCATCACTCTTATTTACCTTGAGTTAATATTTTAGATAACTTAGAGTAGACTAGAGTAGATTATCTTGACTGGAATATTTATACTTTTCTTGATGTTATTCAACAACATGTTTTCCAAACAGTGAATTTGCACCAGTGAATTACAATATTTGATCTGTTTTTTACAACAACATATTTTTTGAAATACCAGCATTTAAATTTTAAACAATATCTTTCAAATTATTATTAACTCCAAAATTATAATATCATATTTAGTTTTGCCACCAATTTTACTATAATAATGTGTGGGATTTTATTTAATACTCCATTCATAAAAGGCAAACCAGTAAAAGTTCAAAATGTTTTTGATTAACATAAACTATGTAATCAAATCTTGGGCATATTCTAACTATTTTTCATTCTTATTTTATATAGAAATTTATCATTTTATTATTTTTACACATTAAAATATAACCTTATAAAATATTAAATAATATGATTAAATGTGTAAACAAACTTTTTAAATTTTTTTGGCAGTTTATATATTTATTTTTCATTTTATGCAAGTTTTTTTAAACAATTTTAAGGAGCATTGTAATATAATCAATTCAAACTGCTATCTCATTTTATAGTTACAATACACACACATGCACACATATATGGACAGATTAAGTAAAAATCATTTTATAATAGTAGCAAGGTAAGTTGTTTATTTTTAATGATATTTACAGGATCTTTAAAAGCATATATGAATATATGCATAAAATAATAACTTGGATAATTATGTTATTGTTAAAAGCAGTTCTGCTGTGTTTGGTTGTGTGGGGCAAAAAGTTGTTTTATTATTGTGAGCATTATATCACCACTATAGTAAATATAATTTAAATCTAACTGAAAATGTCTAGATTTCCAAATTACTCCAGTGTTAAAAAACACATTTCAATTGTGATATTTTATTTAAATATAAGATAGTTATTTGTTTGCTTAATCTTATGACAAATGCTTGAAATACATTATAATACATATACATTCTGTCAATGTGCTCAACTGAAATAGATTGGTATCATGTCACCACAATAATTAACAATTATATGTTAATGTTTATAATTACAATTCACTTTATTTAAATATCCTCCAATTTATGTTGAAAATGACTCATTACTATTAATATAGTTTATAAAAATAAACTTATTTAAAAATATTGCCTCATAATAATTACAGAAACACTACAATACATTAAATAACAGTCATATAGTAGGCAAGTTCATTTACCAGTATACCACAGTAGTATAGTGTAAGACTAAAATATTGAAAGTTGGAATCAATTCTTGGGCTATTATTTTTTTTACTTTTTAAAGCCAATATTATATTCTTTTTAATACCAACATTCTACTTTTACATGTTTCATTAATTTTCTTTTTCTTCAATTTAGATTGTTATGAGATATGTTACCTAACTAAAATCTCTGTAATTGATTCTTAATTTTAAAAATTAAAATGAAGTGCAAATGCATATTAATTGCTTCTAGAAAATTATTGAATAAACAAAGAAGGTAATAAAATTTAAAATGTTGGACTGTATAATATGTATGTTATAAAAAATAATGCAGATTAAAAAATAGTGTAAATATTTTATTAGTTGAAGAAATCATAATTTTGAAAGTAAAAAGTGTAAACAAGTTATGCATGATAGATTCTGAAATAAATTAAAAATAACTAACTAATGAGTTTTCAAACAAACAAGAACTGTTTTTAACAAGCTGATTGACATGGCATTTAAAGTTGACCTAATAAATGTAACAGTTATATCAGCTCTATTAAAATTATTGTATTCCAGAATAGATAATGGAGACAAGCCATTATGCAAGAAATAAAAAAAATGGATTTTCTTTTCCTGTTAGCATTGGGAACTAGAGTTGCAAGATCATCCAGATTTCAAAGGCAATCTGACAAAGACAGGAGAGTTAATATATAAATAAAAGATAAAAGTGTAAATATTGCAAGTAATTATAACATTATATGTATTTTGATTGAGAGTCTTGAAACTGCTTTAGCTACCATGATAGTTCAAATTCATGAAACAATGAATCAGTAAAAAAACACTATAGTTGTTTAAAAAAGATAGTATGTGCTCAAAATATTATCTAAATTCTAAACAAATTTGAACATATTGATAGCTTAATACTACCTTGTTCAATGTAGCAATGTTATAACATCATTTGAAAGCTTTTCTAAATTATAATCCTGTAGGGAGTTTGTCTAAAATATTTGTTATCTTGTCAAATATAACCAAGTGTCTGATTTTTTTTTTTATGAAAACCAACATAAGTGTTAAAAGAATGTGCAAATGTCTCTTTACCATTTCTAGAATTTATTAAATAAATAACGTAAATATAAATGTTTAAAAGTGTCAAACTATATAATAAAAAATAGCAAATACATAAATTGAATAATAATTGAAATATTTTATTATTAAAAAAATATACACTGTGTGTAGAAATACATGAGGGATACTAAATTAAAAGTAATTGACTAATGACTTTTTATACAAACAAGAACGATTTATAACATTCTAATTAATATGCCAGTTAATGTTGATCTAATAAATTTAAGTTATTTCAACATTATTATACTTTTTGCACTCCAGATAAAAAAACTTAAGACAAACCCATTATGAAATGAATAAAGAAAATAGATTCTTTTTCTTTTCCACATGAGAGACAAAATTGCTAGATCATTCAGTCTTTGGAGGCTAAGCTGCAAAAAGTCAGAAGACTTAGTATGCAAATAGAAAGCTATAAAAGTAAATAATATAAATAATTATATTTTTTATTGTTTATACTATTTCTGTAACTTTTTATAGAAATCATTTTGTTCTATTTTTACAAGTTTTATTTTATGAGGATTAGTGATGCTGGAATTTAACTTGCACAAAGATATTTCTTATCCATGCAGCCACCCTGACTATGAAGGTATAGAACGTTAATTATTTATTAATGAATATAAACGCTTACAGACAGAAAGGATGCAAATAATGATGTTATAAATATAATATACATAGGCTAAGTTAAAGACATTGAGTTTAGTTTTTTTATGTTAAATGTAACGAATGATAATATAATCTTGAAATTAAATTATTGAATGGGAAAGATAATATCAGTAGAAACTAGGATTGAAAGGAAGCAGGGAGTTCACGTAAGCAAAGCTAACATGTCAACATTGGTTATTATAGACTTCATGAATCCTGACTTTGATAAAAAGAAAGCGTCATATCGCCTTGAATCACATAATATATCTATTTTTTTAAGTAAGTACATGTGGGACTAAATGGTAGCAATAGAAGTGCTGTATATATAAGCGTACTGCACTTTTAGGAATAAAATTATACCGTGAAGAAGTATACGTGTCATCATCATATACTTCGTAAATAGACTAAAATTTAAATATGTCATGTTATCTAAATTATCAGAGTCAAACTACTTAATTCACAATATATTATTTTTATCACTTATTCCAATCGTAAGCATGCTGAAGTCTTATAAAAAACATTAGAATTATGATCAATGAAAAGGTTAATTTTTAGCTTAATGTGTAAGGAATTTTTTTTTTTTTTTTTTTACTTTTAAAAATCAAAATGTACTTTCACTTTTTTTTCTTAACATAAAAAAATAAGAATGACGCAAAATTTATTTTTATATAAAAAATATATATATTTATAAATATTTCTTAAATTTCACTTTGCGTTAATAATATAAAAAAATTATATATATTATTCTTTTAATTGATTTAAAATGTATTTGCCATAGGTTATTATAAATGTTAAAGAAAATGGTATGTTCAGTTTTTTTTTTCTCTGCGTGTGTGTTCGTGGTGTAAAGATCTTTGACTATATTTTGTGGGGAAAAATGAAAAAATATTCTTCATTACCCATTGCCGTCTATGCTTTTTTTTTCTTTTTAAAAAAATGCTTAAAAGCAGAACATTTAATTTAAGTTATTATTTTGAACTCAACAACGTTTTTTTAGAGACAGAAATGTTAAAAAAACATTTTCAAAATTTTAATGCATAAAAGTTTTAAAAATAAGCAAAGGAGAGGATGTGTTGGAGTTTTTTGTCGAGTTAAATTCTAATTTCAATTTCAGTAAAAACAGGAAACAATTATAGAAAATCGGAACGTTTAAAAACAGTAGGTGATTGTTTGAGTAGTTTCCCGAACTTGCATCAAAGTCTAAAAGTACGAAACAGTAAATTAATATACTCTAAGACGGAAAAACAATGTGCGCGTTGCAAATAAAAAAATAGGTGTACAATAATTAAATTATACAAATAAAAAACAATAATCAAACAACACCTAAAAGCTTAAATGTAGAGGACTTATATATATATATATATGCATTTTTATAGAAACCGCACATATAACAATACTTTTATATTTGTTTGTAGCAGAGGGTGTTACTTTCAAAAACAAATTTATTGCACATTGAGACCAAAGAAATTACAGACCTAGAAGTATAAAACAAGTAAATGATTATGAGATAGCATGCAAAAAAAAAAAAAAAAAAAAAAAAAAAGATATATTTGAGTTGATGTTTGCTCAGGAAAGTAAGAGGATGTTAATAAAGATCACAACATCAACTTACTTTTTAAATTATAAGGTGTGTAGTCACGTGTCTTAAGTATTTTATCTATGTTTTTTCTTTTTCATCTAAGTAGTGTTGCATATAAGGATACGGTACCACTTGTGAAACAATGTGCTTGTTTTCTGACTCCCACAACAAAATGAATTATTATATGTCTGTTGTATCGTCTTTTTCCACCGATATACCGATTAAAATCAATGTAATTATAATGAAATTAACAATATATTGAATAATTTTAAGTTGAAATGCAATTTTTACATTTGTGTTATAATTATTAAAATGTAATGGATAATCTTCTCCCAGAAAATCCGCTAGCTGCCACTTTTTTAATCCAAGAGCTATTAATTTTAGGATATATGAAGCATTAGATTACGGGGAAAAAAAATACAGTTGTGGTTTTTTTTATAAACATCTGACTTAAAAGAACTCCACAACAATTATTTTAGTGCTGTTCTGTATAAACATAAGCAAAGTTAATATTTTCCAAAAATAAAAAATTAATAGTCATATTGTTTAACTAGTTTACAAATTTTCTTAATATAACAATACTTTTTTATCAAATTAATCAGATACGAGCAATTCCAGCTTTAACTTAGTTTTATTTGCCTTAATATGTGTTTTGGCACTAAGTTTGTGCAGTTAGGTGTAAAAATCAATTTTATATTTTGAGTAATTGATAAATTTTAATTAGTATTCGTTAAATTGTGTTGCGAAATTAATTCAAATATAGATGTAAATCAATCATAATTCATTTTTAATATATATATATATATATATATATATATATATATGTAATGCACCTACTAAAAATTTGAGATGTATTTCAGTATGTGGAAAAAATGTCAGCCATAACTTTTTTATCCTTCTTTCTATTTTGATCTGGATAGCTATATTTATTAAAACGCCTCAATATAATTTCTGAAACCAACTGATTTCTTTATTAATAATAAGTAGGCTGGCTGAATTTTTTATTATTCATGTTATTCTTTTTAATACTAAATTAAATGTTTATACAAAAACTTCTAATTTACGTTATCTGTTGTATTCCTAATATTAAAGTAGAGCTATTTGACTCCCTTCAGGTTACATTATTCTAATACTAAATCAAGCATTTAAGCAAAAAGTAAAACAAAAAAAAACACTTCATTAAAGTAACTTATACCTTTTTTTTTTTTTTTGAAGAAAAAA